>PVLD010003618.1:56003-139466 GCA_004027595.1 Dinomys branickii
AAAAAAAAAAAAAAAAAAAAAAAAAAAAAAAAAAAAAAGAAAGAAACAAAAGAGAAAGGGAAGAGCACTATTCATGCTGTACTTGAAGCATGACCTCAGCAGTGAGACGGTGATTAACACAGGGGGAATCCAGAAGAAAGCTAAGCCAGGACGCTGTTGAAAGGTTAGTAAAAAAAACTTGAGTGGGGGCTGCAGATGTGGCTCAGTGGGAGAGTGTTTATCTAGCCTGCAGGAGGCCCTGGGAGAAGGAAAAAAATAAAACTGGATGTGATGGGATATGCTTGTGATCCTGGCTATTCCCAACCTTCCAGCTACCTGGGAGGCTGAAGCAGGAGAATCACAAGTTCAATTTAGGGAGACCTTGTGAAAATAAAGTGAAAAGGGCTCGGTGCTCCCCGAATTCAGACCCTATTAGCACAAAGACAAAACAGAACCTATGCATTTAGAATTAACTTTTACTCAAAAGTAAACTATTTCACTATTCAGTAACCGGTTTTCCCAAGTGTCCAAACAAATGATGTTTAATTGCTAATTTGGGCAAGGATAGATCTTTAAGAATCATAATATTATTGCCAAGTTCGGATCTAGAAGCTCACTCCATTGAAAAACCAGTGTGCTGGGGAGAGAGAAAGACTTTATTCATGGCCAAAGAATGAGGAAGAGGGCACTTTGCTCACAAATCAGCTTCTCAACTCCAGAGGGATTGAGGGTTACAGACACAGGGTGGGAATAAGGGGAGAAATAGGGTAATTAGCGGGAAGAATATTCATGTTTCAGAATAGCTGATCTTGTAGGATCTTGGTACCACCTTTTCACCCTTTTATGGTTTGATGCCTCTGGTCATGTCTTTACCTCCCAAGGGAGATAGGAGGCAAGTCTAGGTCAAGTTGACCCTAAATTATAGTTCTGGGCAAAATATTTTTCAAATAATCCATGTACCTACATGCAGCGCTGAGTAGAGTCTTACTCAAAGGTTAAGGCAACACAGGAAACTGTGCATGAAGAGAAGCCAAGCATCTCCATCCCTTTCTAGCCCTGTTTTGGTCACGGTCATTTAGCTGCAGGCCCTAGTGAAGAGTCAATATTTTCAGCAAAAGTAGCCTGCAAGCCCCTGAAAAGTAACGTAGGAACTACTGTAACATCACATGTCAGAGGTGTTATCTACAGCAAAGCTAGAAAGAAATTTATGTTTTGCTCAGAGATGTGAGCTCAAAAATAAATGAGTAAATTGATTGAGAGCAAGTAAAGGCGAAGGTGTATTTTGGTCTTCCCTCTGGCGATTGTACACTCAAATTCCATGTGAGCTTTTGATGGTTTCTTTGATAGGCACCTTTTGAAATAAGAGCCTCTGTTGACCGAAACCTAGTGATGATAAGAGATGCTTAATGTAAGTCACTTAGGGTGAGATTAGGTTAATAGACAAAAGCCTAAAGCTTCATGAATAATAAAAAATAACCTCTTAAAACTTTTACAGGCACTTGGAGGCCTTGTTGTAGCTGCTGTGATTAAATATGCGGATAATATTTTAAAAGGATTTGCAACCTCTTTATCCATAATACTATCAACACTGATATCTTATTTTTGGCTACAGGATTTTGTGCCAACCAGGTAAAATATTTTTTATTTCTTTAAATCCTCGTAAGTATATAGAAAAGTGAGAATTCTTACAGTGATCCTATTACAACTTTTAAGAAATCATTGAAATGTAATTTTAAAATTCATTTAACTATCTTTTGAAGTAAGTACCTCAAACTAAACACACTGAAGGGAAATTTTTCCACCACAAACTTTTTGCACAAATTTCAGTGGCCAGCTGGGTGTAGTGATGCACACCTATAGTCCCAACACTGAGGAGGCTGAGGTAGGATTGCCGTGAGTTTGAGGCCAGCCTGGGCTACATAGTGAGTTCAAGGCCAGCCTCCACTACGTAGCAATACCCAGTCTGAAGAAACCAAAACCAAACAAACAAAAGTTTAGATGACCAGAATTTTCCTAATAGATCTGAATGTTTTTCTACCAGTAAAAAAGTCATAAATTTTTCATAAGCCATATAAAGTCATAAGATAAATAAGATAAATCATGTATTTTAAATACATAATTTATACAACGAAACCCAGGAGAATAGGTGACATTCCTGAAGGAGATAATTTGTATGGAGAAGATGGCTCAAGAGAAGCCACGGTTCAGTAAGAGGCAGAGGAGCAGGTGGGAAGGAACTGAGGAAGGTGGGGAGAGGTGGGGCAGGAGGCCCGGCCGGCGGCATCAGGGATGCCCAGGACGAGGACAGAGACAGGCCCAGGAGGAACCCAGTGTGATGTGTGCTTGCGACAGCTGGTTCTGAGGTCTCTGTGAATCTTCTGCAGTTACTAATCTATAATCCCACACTAATGAGATGGCCTTTTAGGTAGCAGTTTTTTCTTTTCTTTCTTTTTTTCTTCCTTTGGTACTGGGGAGCTAACTGAGGACCCTACTCTGTCAGGCAGGCGCTCATGCCGCTAAGCTATGTGCCTGGCCCTGCGATTTCCTTTTAATGGCTTTCAGGACACCATTTTTGGTTTTCTTACAACTTTACCCTCTTGCTGATTTTCTCAGCCTCTAAACTTTGGATTCTTATCTCACTCAGTCTCATTAAATTTGAATTTGAGGCTTGTATTTCTAGTTGCCTGTTCAACATTTTCGCTGCGGAGTTCCCAAGATGCATGTTCCTCATTTCTGGGCGGGCTCCGCCTGCGGGAGTGCAGCACCTTCCTTCTGCGGGGGCAGTCGCCCCGGACCTTCCTTGGCTCAGGGCTGCAGCGCATCCACAGGGAGTGAGGGGAGCCGTGTTTTATACAGGGTTATAGAACGGCTCACAGGAAATACTGAAGTCTGTGGAACTTCCTGATTTTCTGAAGTGGAATAAGAAGTTAGGTCATGTGTTTACCTTTTGTTTTTAACGCAAAAACGAATTTTGTCAACTTTTCCGTTTTAATATCTCCAGAATCTGACCGTTTCTCACAACCTCCACCACTGCTGCCCTGTTCCAAGCCTCCCTCATTCCTGCCGGGGCTGAGGGAGTGGTCTTCTGACTTGACTGCTTGTTTTTCCTTCGCCTTGGCATCTTCAGTCTTCTGTTCAACAGCCAGAATGATTTTGTTTTCAGTATAAATCAGCTGTCTCGCTGCTGTGCTCAGAAGTCCTCTAACTGCTTCCCATCTCCTCAGTTTGATTTGGCCCTCACCTACTTCACTGTAATCAGCTAAAATTACTTTCTTAATGTTATTTATTTATTACTTTGTTACCAAGAATCAAACTCACCTCATGCTTGCCAGCCAGGTGCTTTGCCACTGAACTATATCCTAGGCCTTTTTTTTTTTTTTCTGTCTTTTTGAAACAGAGTTTCACTATATGGTTCAGGCAGGCCTTAAACTCACTTTGCAGCCCCGGCTTTCCTCGAACTCGCAGTGATCCTCCTGCCTCAGCCTCCCAAATGCTGGGATTACAGCTGTGTGCTATTGCACCCAGTCCCGCCCAGCCCCATGTTATTCTAAAATTGTGATGAAACCAGGCGTGGTGAACACACCTGTAATCACAGCGTACTCAGGCTGAGGCAAGTGGATCTTAAATCCTAGTTCAGCTCAGCTCAAATATATAGCAAACATCCTGTCCTGTAAAAAGGGAGTAGGTTGGGTGGGGATGGGATACAGCTTGTGCAAGGGCCTTGGGTTCAGTCCTCAGTACTAAAAACGGAGGGAGGAGGGAAGAAGTAGTAAGCTCTTATGACCTCTTTGTCAAGGGCTCCGATTTACCCTTTTTCTCCTTGGAACTCTCCTGCATTTACATGGTGTTATTTCTTTTTGTTTGATTGGTTTTTTTTGTTTTTTTTTGAGAGAGGGTCTCACTGTTCAGTTTAGGCTGGTCTTGAGCTCACTGTGTAGCCCAGGCTGTCCTCGAACTCTGGGGTGACCCTCCTTCCTCTGCCTCCTGAGTGCAGGGATTACACATGTGCGCCACTAGGCGAGGCTGGCATTACTTTTTAAACTGCAGAATGCCTCCACCATTCCAACCTTCCCTTTCCCCTTCTTCAGATTTATCATCAGATAAGAAAGCAGGGCTAGAGCCAGGCATGGTGGCAAATTCTTGTAATCCCAGCACTCGGAGGCTGAAGCATGTGGTTCTCCAATTTGAAGTTGGTCTGGGCTACATAGTGAGACACTGTCTCAAAAGAGAAAGAAAGAGAGACAGAGACAGAGAGAGAGAAGGAGAGGGAGGGGGAGAGAGAGGGAGAGAGAGAGACAGGGCTGGTATATTTAGCACTCAATAGATACTGAGTATGTTTACTGGATGAATGTGTTACCATTTTAATATGATTACTAAAATTTATTTGCATTATGGATAGAGATAAGATTATACATAGAATTTGGCATTAGAAGAGTATGCTCTTTACATTTCTATACTGAACAGTATGATTTTAATCTTTCTCTAGCAACCTGAACAGCAGGTCTGGGACAAGCATGTTGAGATCTATACTTTTTCTTTGTTTTTTTTTTTTGGCGGTACTGGGGATTGAACTCAGGACCTGCGCTTGCTAGGCAGGCGCTTATTCCACTGAGCTATATCCCCAGCTCCGAGATCTATACTTTTTATGAGACAAAGATTTAAAGGTATTTTTTCTTCCAGCTTGGTGTAGGGATGAGTCATGTAGCTATGAAAACTAGAAAAAAATAGGAAAATAACTGCTTTGTCTTTGTGCAGTCTTACTTTAAGTAACAAAATTTCCCAATCTCCATTCAGGTTTATTTCAAATGTATTAAAATATTTGCCTGTGTTATCCCCATCCTGCCTCTTGAAACTCCCTGGCTTCTCTGACCTGGTGTGCCTTCACCTGTCCTTCTGCCTGTCCTTTTGGCACGTGTCGTCCCTCCTCAATGCCTTGGCCACTTCATCCACTGCTCTGTTGTATCTGTTCTGTATGAAAGTAAGGCCCAATTCCACCTAAACTCTAGATACCCCCTCTCAGTAGCGAGGGTTAAACTCACGGCCTCATAGCACTTCGGTACGTCCCCAGCCTTCTACCAGTATCATAGCTCTGATATACTCACTTCTCTGGTTTATTTTTCTTGTACTCCTTATTTTGTGTATTGATCTTATCATGATTCCACTTAGCCTTCTTGTTCTTTTAGCAAATATTATTAAGTGTCCACTGTTCAAGCTCCTGTGCTAGATTTTGGGACAAAGAATTAGAAGAATGAAGGCCAGGTGTGGTGGTGCACGCCTGTAATCCCAGCACTCTGGAGGCTGAGGCAGGAGGATCATTGTGAGTTCAAGGCCAGCCTGGGCTACAAAGTGAGTGGAAGGCCAGCCTGAACTAAATAGCGAGACTTTGTCTCAAAAAGGCAAAAAAAAAAAGAATGAATGAGCCCCAGTTTCTTGTTCTGGGAAAGGTTAGACATGTGAATAAATAATCAGTGTGGCGGTGGAGGTATATACATAGCTTCTTTAGAGAGAAGAGGCTCACATCCTGAAACTGTCATTAACCTGATGGTATCATAGAAGGATAGAAAGTTGGATCAGATGACTAACTTAAGCACAGTTCTTCGTCTGTGCAGTTGCAGAGTTCTGGAAAGCTGACAACAGTTCATGGCGACTAGTGAAGAAAGTATTCAGGTGGTAGTTTACCTAAAGCCTAAAAATTACCTAATTTTTGCAGTAGTAATCTCAAGATACATTATAGAAAGTTTTCTGTTACTTTAATCTTGGATATGTACCTGTGTCTAAGGCCTCTGAAAAGCTCTTGTTGTTAATCATAGCTGTCGTGGAGCTAACTGTGTGCTAGGCACTCGCGGTGCTACAGTAAAGGAATAGCTCGTGAGTGAACAGAGGGGCAGATGAGTGGGTGGCGCAGTGTTTGACAGCATTTTGGTGAGTGCTGTGAGGGTGTGACCCTGCCTAGCGGTGGGTCTCACAGACAGTAGACCCGAGCTGTTACGGCTGAGCACTCCTTGAGGATGGACATTGTAGACTGAGAGCACGTCTGAAGACACTGTCATGGTGGAGCATGCGAGAGTGGAATCGCTGGCCTAAGCCTGGTGAGGAGGAATCTGGGAGAAAGAGGTTCAGGGAACCGTATTGCAAAAGATCATTGATGTCATAATAAGGAATTTGTTTTTGAGACAGGGCCTCGCTAATGCAGTTCAGGCTGGCTTTGCACTCACTTTGTAGGCCAGGCTGGCCTGGGACTTGTGGCATTCCTCCTGCCCTGGGATTACAGGCATGCGCCACCACGTCTGGTCAAAGCTCTTTTGCTTTCATAGCAGTTTTGTTTTTTTTTAAGATCAGAAAAATGACTTTGGACTGTTAATAGAAACTTTAGAACCACCATTAATTTATGCGTCAGTAACGGTATTAAAAAGTATACATCTGCCAGGCGTGGCGGGGCACACCTGTAATCCCAGCACTTGGGAGACTGAGGGAGGAGGAGTTCGCGGCCAGCCTGGGCTACAAAGTGAGTTCAAGGCCACCCTGAACTGCATAGCGACACCCTGTCTCAAAAAGACCAAAAAAAAAAGGAAAAGAAAGTATACTGCTGAGTATAGTGGCACGTGACTGTTACCCCAGCACGCAGAAGGCTGAGGCAGGAAGATTACTGTGATTTTGAGGCTAGACTACGCTATATAGTGAGTCTCAAAAACAATGTATGCAGACTGAAACTCGGGCAGTTCAGTGTACGTCCAGGTTAGGTTCATCTCCAGTTTATACGGGCAGGTTACATGTATAGATGGGCTGGGGATATAGCTCAGTGGAATAAGCGCTTGCCTAACAAGCGCAGGGTCCTGAGTTCGATCCCCAATACCGGAAAAAAAAAAAAAAAAGAATAGCTACATGTATAGGTAGATCAAAAAGGAAGCTACGAGCTCCCTGCAGCTCGTGTAATTTCCTTTCATTAAGGATTTTATGGAAATCGCTTCTGAGCTTTGGGTATTACCTTGGATTTTAAATTGACCTTACTGGGATTTGACATAAAAGAATGAAGTTTTCCTTTTATATTTCCAAATATATCATTGAGACCTTGTGTCATTGAGTGGATTGCGTGCAAAGTCCTTATTAAGGTGGAGTAAAGCGTATTAGGTTTTGTTTAGGGGCAAACAAAAACAGAACAGTAGATGAGAGTGCCGGCCCTAGAGTCAGACACACCTAGATGGGAGTCCTGTTGTCCATTGTGCCTTGTGGGGCGTTAGGCATTTATCTTAACTCGCAACTTGTTTTCTTACAGGTAGAAAATGAAGCTAATACTAGTACTGTTTAACAGGGCCCATTATGAGAACTGGGATAATGTGTGTAAAACAACTTAAATACCTAGAATGTAGCCTGGGAATGGGTGGTGCATGCTTTATCCCAGCACTATATAGTAAGTTCAAGGTCAACCTGAACTGCATAGGGAGATCCTGTCTCAAAAACAAAAACAAAAACAAAACTAGTATGTAGGAAGTATTCTATTTGTTAATGGTCTTCCTGGAGCATCTCCTTCCCCTAGTACTACTGTTTTAATAAAGATATAGAAAGGTGGTGTTTTGCCTTTATTCTGATTTTCATCTTTTTGATTTTTCATTTTATTTAGTGTCTTTTTCCTTGGAGCCATCCTTGTAATAACAGCTACTTTCTTATACGGTTATGATCCCAAGCCAGCAGGAAATCCTACTAAGGCATAGTCATGTACTGTCCCTTACTGGCTTCCATGATGGTGCACTAGGAATCTCAACATGAATTTCCACAGAAGCTGCAGAATTTCTGAAGATACCATCATCCTGAATCTGATCATATTGTTCAAAGGTTTGAAAAATACACATGCTTAAGGGTAAAGCATGTACTGTATATGTAACAAATCACATTACATCTAGAATTCAAAACATGAAAGTATTGCCAGGCATTAGAATTAGAAGAAATACTGCAGGAAATTTGAAATCTAAGTTTAAAAAGAATCTACTTTTTTTGACTGCTGCAGAAATATCCTACGCACTCTATGTAAGAGCACACAAATGTCAGATCCCAATTTTTGCAAATTAGATATATTTACTCTTATTAAATGTTTTTATCTTACTCTGTAAAACTGTATCAAATCACATGGAATATTCAAAATGTGCAAATTATAATTACCTATAAAGCTGTGAAAAAAGAAAACTATGATTTGCAAAACATTTTCACATATCTGAGATTTTTATATTTATACAAAAGGTTATTCAACCTAGGATTGCTAAATATTACTTGTTCCATTATGTAAAATTTGATAAAATAACATTTGGGGTCTGGTTTGTCAGGGGATGACATTCATGCTTAAATCTGGAGTAGAGAGACAGCTGTTTCCCCACAGGCACCCTAAGACCTTTAGTGCTTTGCAACAGCTAAGAACAGTCCAGTTGTTCCTGTGCTCAGTGGTGGCTGGAGAAGTTTACAATAATGGAGTTTTACTTGCATTTCTTTTCTATAAGTCAGGTAAAACTTTAATATGACTTTAAGTTTGTATGTGTTAATTGTCATTAAAGTTTTAAAATATAATCTAATTGGATTAAATACTCATTTATTAATTAAAAATAATCATTATTAACTAGTATCTCCATTTGGAAATTTTTGAAATATCGAGCATACATTGTATACAATGATAAAGTTTTTAAATGAATATTTTGTTCATTGATCTGTAGAAATTTCCCTTATAACTACTGCAAAAACAACTGAAAAGACCGTACAAGTAAGAGTAGACCAAGAATAGCCAGTCCTGGTGGCACATGCCTTTAGTCCCAGCATGTGGGAGGCTGAGGTAGAAGGATTGCTGCACGTTTGCAGCCAACCTGGGCTGCATAGTGAGTTTAAGGACTACACAGCAAGACCTTGTCACCAAAAAAAGTGGACCAAGACCAAAATGACTTTTCCTGTAGACATTTCCTTACTGACATATTTTATTCCTTTTTTTTTTTTTTTTTTTTTTTGTCTTTTGGAGACAAGGTCTCACTGTGCAGTTCAGGCTGACCTTGAGCTCACTTTGTAGCCCAGGCTGGTCTCAAACTTGCAACGATCCTCCTGCCTCAGCCTCCCAAGTACTGGGATTACAGGCATATGCCACCATGCCCAGCTATTTTATTACTTTAAATAGCTGTATAACTTTAAAAAGTTCAAGTCTGATCAAAAAAATCTTTTCAGATCTCTCATAAGCCTGCTGTCCCCAGGGTACTAGGACCTTGTGACTGGGAGAGGTGGCTGAATTCTGAAGCCCTGTGTCCCCAGAGAGCTGCGGGAAAGGGGCCACCATTTTGCTTTAAAATAGTGGATTTTTTTTTCCTTTTTAACACTGGAGTTGAGAATGCAAATTACATGAATTATTTAATAAATTGGTTCAGAGGAGAGAGAATATATTAGAAATAGAGGAGTTATTGGGCAAATACACTTTCTATAATCGGAATATAGGTTTAATTTAATTATGAACTATATACAGAAATACCTGTTGAATATAAAAAGTTTTATATTTTCATTTATACTGTATATATTTTTAAAAACTTCTAATAGAAAGACTGTAAAAATAATTATTTTTATATAGTTCTAATGGATTTTGTCAGGTAGAATTTGACTCAAAAATGCTGTTGTTACAAATTGTTGGGTACTCTTGGCTAGTGTGGACTGTCTGTGTTACCTTGATAATGCAAACATAGCCTGCAGGTTATAGGTGTAACCAGTTTCATCCAGGGTTTAAAATTGCTGAAGATTACTAGATATTTAAAATCGATTTGCTGCTGATAACAAAATGGCACCAATCAAATTTTCTGGATGCCAGAGTTGAGATTTTCACTGACCAATATTTTGTTTCATAACTTTACCTCATTTTGAACATGATATTTTTAAGACTACAGCATTCAGGCTTACATCCTATTTCCTACTACTAAGAGAAATTAAATTTTATAAGTACAGAGAATTCAAGACTAGAAATAAATATATTCTGTTCACACTGAAGTATTGCTTGGGGAATTACGTATTACTGCAGTGTATATTCACATTTGTTAATTTAGGTTTAATCTGCCCTATTTTAACACTTAAAATTTATTACCAGCAATTATTGGACATCAAGTGTGTTGCACTAATCACACATTTTCAGGTGTCTAGTTTTCAAGATTCCATACGAGGATTATGAAAATATAATTAAGAATTGTGAACATGGGCAAAATAAAAGTATTTTCAAAGCAAATTTTCATTAAGTATAATTTATATTTTGCTTTTCTAGTAGGTTTGAAACTGACTGGGCTGCATAGTTTCTAATTTTTAATTCTAAGGAGGTTCTCGTGTTTGAGAAGGTGGACTTGAGTCCTGGTATCATGTTGTTATACAGACGCCCTTCATGTCAGTGGCTTGTGTTTTGATGACCTTCAGAGGTCTTCATCAAGCTTTTATAGCAGCGACCTGACTCGTTCTTTATATTTCTGTGCTCTTAAAAGTGAATTTGTTATCGCTCAGTTACTTTGGTGTGCAGATGGGTTCACTGATGGGAGAAGGTGCCAGCCCATCAGTTCTGTGAAACATGCAGAGTGTGCTATTACGAAGAGAAGTTTGAAACAGGGCAGATATTTCAAGACAGTGATGTCTGTAATTCTTTTTTTTTTTTTTTTTTTGCGGTACTGGGGATCGAACTCAGGACCCTGCGCTTGCTAGGAAGGCGCTTATTCCACTGAGCTATATCCCCAGCCCTCGGTAATTCTTTAATAAGTGATTTTAGAGACATCCGAAGCTATGTTCATGGAGATTGTGTAGTTTAGAGATGCAAAATTTAAATGTTTACGTCACTTTATTTTGAATGTCACAAAATTTCATTGAAAGGAAACTGACATTTTGGTCTGTACATTTAGTATAATCGTGAATATTCTCACATATGGAATTATTAGACCTTTAAAATGTTATTGTACAGGTTATTTTTTAAAGAAAGGGTTTAGCGTCATTCACTTAAATGTCCACTGTAAACATTTAATTATTATCCTGTGTGTACTGTACCTAAGAAAGGGTTTGTAAGTTACCTATGCTGTACTGTCATCTTAGGAGCCTCCAGGATGTTTAAAGTAGTTCTAGGGCCAAAGGAAAAGCACCTTGATCAAAATCCAGTCCTGTGTACCTTGCTTTACCAATACCTGACCTTTCTGGAGGATATTTCTGTAATTCACAACGTTATAGGAGCAAAATTAGTTTCAAGAGTAATTATAATTTTTTTCTTTTTTGATTTCAAGATTTGCTCTTTAGATCTATGACCTAAAAAATTAAAATAGTTATAGTATGAAAGCATTAGTGAACAGTACTCATTAAATCAATTGTGGCAACTTTGCACCGTCATATAGCTTTTTAAAACTTTTTTAATGGCTGTATATAATTGTTATTTCATTTCTTATGATGTAATTATTGTAATTTAAAAGTATTTTGGAATGATTTGGATCCCAAATTTGTGTCTGTATTTCGAGTAGAAAGATTCTTTGGGGTTTGGGACTGAGATTTGTATATTTAAATTTTTTTGTATATTTAAAGTTTTTATGGCTGTAATACAAAGAAATGTATAAACTGGTCTTTTGTTAAATCAGTTTTTAATTGATACATTTCTCTTGTCATTTTTGATATCCATTATCTATTTAATTATTGAAATAGATTATTTTAAAACTCTGTCTGTATGTACGGCTCACTCACGGATCGGTCCCTGTACCACGATGAATCGCCGGTCTGCACCTCTGGCTAGCGTCTCCTCGGGCTTGGTCCCCCTCTCCTCCAGCCCGCGCTTGAGCATGAAAGGCTGGGTCTCGTTTAATCTAGTTAGTTTGTCTGTGTGAGGGTAACAGCGTGAACATACCCTACCCTAAATAAACTACTTCTCCGCTAGCTCCATGGGTAGGTGGAGTGATGCACCGTGCAGCTCCCACGGTCTGGCACAGCTGTTTCTATTGCGACTGTCAGTTCAATTCATGAAGACCAGATGTGGTACACAGTCCATAGGGTTTTATTTCTACCTCTACTGCTGAAACTACACAACATGCTTTATTTTAGAGGTCTTTAAAGTAAGAATATTAGCATTATTTGCTGGGTGTGGTAGTGCATGCCTGCAATCCCAGCACCTGGATAGCCAAGGCAGAATTGTGAGTTTGAGATCATCATGGGCTACATAGTGAGACCCTTTCTCAAAAAAGTGAAACAATAAGCCAGGCATGGTGTTGTATACCTGTAGTCGCAGCATTTGGGAGGTTGAGGCAGGAGGAAACAAAAACAAAATAAACAATAAAAGGAAACAAAATAACAAAAAAAATTGTTTTTGTTTGAGACGAAGACTTAACTATACAGTTCAGGCTGGCCTTGAACTTGCGATACTGGTGTGCACCACCATCCCTGGTATCAGCATTTTAGGAATTATGCTTTTTTTTTTTAAGTACCTTATGAGAAACATTAACTAGGAATCTTTTCTTTTGTAGTGGGAACTGAACTCAGGACCTTGTGCTTGCCAGGCATGTGCTTGTGCCACTGAGCTATATCCCCAGCTTAAGTGGGAATCTTTAATTTTTTTTGTATTAGAATACTTCTTTTATTGAAAATACAGGGCCAGGGATTTAGCTCAGCAGCCTAGCACCTGCTTGGCAAGCACGAGGTCCTGTGTTTGATTCCCAGTACCAATATATATACATATGTATATGTATATATATATCACAATTCTCAAATTTAAATACTATGCAAAGATACAGAATAATCTTGTAACTATTAACATTTGAACAGAGTGAGGTAGTGGCCCGTATTAGTAATCGTATTGGTCTTTCTTATCATAGGTCTTTATTACTGTTTTTTTTTTATGTCTTTTTGAGACAGTCTTACTATGCAGTTGTCTTGTGTTTGTTTTTTTTTTTGGGTATCAGGAATCAAACTCAGGACCTTGCACTTGCCAGGCAAGTGCTTGTGCCACTGAGCTATATCCCCGGCTATGTAGTTCTTCTGAACTCAATTTGTAGCCAGGCTGGCCTCCAACTTGCAGTGATCCTCCTGCCTCATCCTCCTGAGTGCTGGGATTACTGGTGTGCACTGCCATGCCCGGCTTTATTGTTCTTAACAGAGAATTCTTTAAAGTGGGACCTGGTTTTTTTGTTTGCTTTTGAGATAGGGTTTCACTGTGTAGTTCAGGCCAGCCTTGAATTCACTAGGTAATGTGGTCCTGGCAGGCCTTGAAGCACTCCCAGCTGGGACCGATTGTCCGTTATTCCAGAGGAGACCAGGAAGGAAGATTAAGTACAATGATGAGTTTCTCCATGGTGGAGAGTGTTTTGGTGGCCTGTAGCGCAGGGTGCCTCAAAGCCATTCTCAAGTTTGATATTTGCCGGGAAGAGCTGACAGCAGGTATACTCTGAGACACATGCATCACAGGGAAGGGAAACACAAACTGGAACCAGGCAGAGGACGAGACCCGCAGGCTGCAGCCAGCCGCGTCCGGGTGTTTATTGCTGACGAGTTCTTTGCGCAGATCATAGAAAGCATCTAGTCCTTGGCCCCTCCCTGCAGAGCTCGCTGACTCAGGGCTTTTGTAGTGAATATGTAAGCCAGGTCTTGTTTAGTTGGCCTGGAACTCGTGGTCCTCCTGCCTCAGGAGGGATTACGGGTGTGTGCCACCATGTCTTGTGTACAATTCTTATTTATAGAGACTTTCAATTTATATATTGTTATTTTTAATTTTAGAAATTATGTGAAGTGTTTCTGAATATAGCATGAATTTAGGGAGCCGGGCTTGGTGGCACATGCCTGTAATCCCAGCATTTTGGGGAGGGGGGTGCAGAGGCAGGAGGATTGTTGCAAGTTTGAGACCAGCCTGGCTACAAAATTAGCTCAAGGCCAGCCTGAACTGCAGAGTGAAACCCTGTCTCAAAAAGACAAAAGAAAAAAACCCCATGAATTTAGGGTAGAAAAACATTCATGAGCAGATACTGTATTAAGTGGAATACACAGTATGGTCATTTAGCTCTCAGTTCTGATGTTTAATACCTTTATTAGGGCTATAATTTTTGTTTCAGAGGTAAGGTCTTACTGTGTCATCCAGGCTGGCCTTGGACTCACAGTGGTGTCAAATTTGAGCCTCCTATCTCAGCTCCTTGAGTGCTGAAATTGAAGATGTGCACCACCATGCCTGGCCAAAGGCTGTAATATTTTAAAGGACCATACTATTAGCCAATTTAAGGGATGGGTGTCATGATATGCCTGCAGTTCCCACTGATACAGAAAAATTAAAACTCCTAGGCTGAATGATACCTCAGTTTCTGTTCTCTAAAACAGAAGAATGAATTTTAGGAACAACAGAGGTTAAGGGCAGAATATATTTATTGAGGGAAAGAAAGCTGTCAGAGAGGGACAGAAGGGGGGCTGAGTGGGTTACCCAAGACTCTGTCTTTTCTGGGGACTTTTATAGAGCAAAACAGTGAGGTGAGGCAGGTCCAAGATAAGGGAAAATGGACAAAACTATGGTCAGCCAATAAGAATTGTTCAGGTAAAATGGATTAAATTGGGGTCAAGTGGGGAAGCGAGTTATGTAGCAAGCAGGTATGAATACAGAACAGGGGCTTTTCCTGTATGGGGCTGGGTCAGGGACTCTTCAGGGTGATGCTACCTATTTAGAATATCAACCCTGGTGTCCGTCCCTAGGGAGGGGTGTGGGTGCCTTTGTTTTATCTTTTGTCTTGAGGTCTGGCCCACTGCAAATACGTATCTTGTCTTTCATGTTGGCTCTTTTGAGGGCCTGGCCTTGTCTGACAGCCTATAATATTTCTAACTCAGGGGCCTATAACACTACTACTCAGGCTGAGGCAGGAAGATCACTTGAGGCCAGGATTTTTTAAAAAATTTTATTTAAAGACAAAAGAATGGAGACATAAACCAGAGTAACACAAAAACAATGAAGGAAATACAGAATTATAAATAAGATACGGAATTAGCACTGGATACTGTATTACATAACATTATATTCGTATTTGTTACTCAGTTATACAGATGATGGCTTGTTCAATTAATCAGTTTTCTCCACCCTCATCTCCATTGTTCTCCCACCCAATCAGTCCTCTTCCCTCTGATAATAACTACTTTTTGGTTTATTTACTCCCTCGGGCTCTTGCATTGGGAAGAGATATGGCTGCTTCAAATTATGCTGTATCAAACGAGTGCACACAAATTGTTATGGCAGGAGGTGGGAAAAGCACCCATCCTCAAAGATGGTAGACAGGCAGGGAACCAGGTTCACTATGGTCAAGACCCATTGAGAAGCCCTCAAGGCCATCAGGGGTCCAGTCGAGTAGGCAGGTTTACCCAGCTAACTGCCAGGTTCCGCCTTGGTGCAGTGTACCCAGAGGCCCAGTCAAGTTCTCAGGGTCATCCCCAAGTAGCACCGGGCTCAGCCCCATCAAGGCACTCCTGGGGCCCAGTCTAGTCCTTGGGATCGCCCTGCAGACCCCTGGTCACCTCCACAGACCACTGAGTTCTGCCACATTGCTGCACTCCTGGAGGCCCGGTCTAGGACCTCAGGGTTTTCATGTAGCCAGAGGGACATCCCCTCCCCCCTCAGGCTGCTGAGCTCCCTGTCAAAGCCCCTGGGGTTCCCTCATAGGCCACTAGCGTCTCCCTGCAGGCCTCCTATGACTCTTTGGAGGCTATCCCCACCCAGCTAGAGTACTGGCTCTGCACCCTAGTTCCAGGTCTTTGCCTCCAGCCTCTCAATCTCCAGTGCTGCCGCTCCTGGCTCCTTGCAGCTGGGCACTGGGGGCACTTACAATGCTGGACACAAGTGGCGTGAGGTCTCCCCCACCTGTGCTCACTGAGGTAGTCCAGGGTGTGTACTAAGTTTAGTTATTAGTTCTAAGAGAGAATTGGAGGATTTTCTCGGGTCTGCTGTGTAGAGTATGTTGTCTCTTGGACTCCAGGACTGCTGCTTTTTGTGTAATTTGTTGCTATGGATTCATACAAGCTTCATATACGCAAGCAGTATGAAGTCCCTCTTGGTGCTCATATTAGTAGTTTAGGGTGAGTCCTTGTGGACTCATCCCGTTGCCGTTGGGAACACATGTTGAGCACTCGGGCCGCCAAGACTCAAGGTGCTCATAGAGGGAGTTCAGGGTGGAAGCTGAAGCCTGGTAACTCAGCTCGTGCTTCCTGCTTGGTGTTGGAGTGAGAAGGGCGTGGGGCCATGTGGTCCACCTCCATCTGCAGCTCTCTTACTGTTGTGCTGCAGTTCCCGTTTGTTCTGTGGCTGGATCCCTGGGAATTGCTCTGGCCCTGGGGTTGCTGCCGCTGCTCTCTGCTGCTCTCTGTTGGTAGTTGCTCACACAGTGGAGAGGTAGGAGGCCACAGCATCGGGGCAGGCATAGAGCTGGGTGTGGTGGGCTCTGTACTGGTTGCTGTGACTCCACCTTGCCTCAGGGTGCTAATTAGGAAGGTTGCTGCAGAGTGGGCCTGCTGCTTTGGTGGCTGTTGTAACTTCTCATCCTCACACTGGGTTTGACAGCACATCCCGAACGCCGCCGCTGCCTCTTTTCTGGGCTGCGCCTTCTTCACTCCAGCTTTGGCCAAAGTCCCAGAATTCCGCTCTCTCCTGGCTCCTGCAAGCACGGGCCTCCGAAGCTGAAGCTGCGAGCGCCGGAATGAGGGAGTGGGCCGAGGGTGTGTATGGAGCAGTGACTCCCTCCTCTGCCTCTTCTTCCTGTAACTGCGCCATGGTAGCCCTCCCGAGTATTTCCTGCAGGGAAGTCTTGTTTGCTCTTTCTTAGGGCTTCAATTCTCATTTCAGATCCTTCCTGGGTCCAGAGGACCCACTTCTCTCCTTCTTGTCTTTCTCATGTTGCTATATTCCAGTGTCTGGATGGAGCTTCTCGGAGAGGATCTTTCTCTGCTGCTTATCCAGTGGCCATCTTCACGGAAGTCTGAGTCCAGGATTTTAAGGCCAATCTGGAGACTGGGTTTTTTTGTTTTTTTTTCAAAGGTTTGTACCTGTAATCCTAGAACTTGGGATGCTGAGGCAAGAAGGCCACCTGGAATTTGGGGCCAGCCTGAATCATAAAACGAGACTCTGAAAAAAACAAAACAGCTGAGTGTAGTGGTGCAAGCACTGTGATCCCAGCTCTTGGGAGGCTGAGGCAGGATCGCTGTGAGTTGAAAGGCCAGCCTGAGTTGCACAGTGAGACCCTGTCTCAAAAACAGAACAAAACAGAACAAGCCCCCCCAAAAGATGTATAATCTCTTATCTAAACTAGATATTAATGTACAATTTTGAACAAATTTTTTTGTGAGTACCAGGAATCAAACTTAGGACTGTTGCCAAGTAGGCACTGTGCTGCTGAGCTATGTTCCCAGCCCTCGAACAAACTTTAAAGTAGCCCTTAACCATCACCAGTTTAAACAAGATCTGTAGAGAAGAACTGGTACGGCTTGTTGCTTTGGCTCACAGCAGGGCTTCATTGTTAGGTCCACATTTGCAGTTATCCAGTATGAGACATTCAGCGCTCTCTATGGTAGAACCACAGTACCCACTGGCCTTCCTGTATGCATTTATGTTCATTTATTCACTTAGGGTTTCTAGCATGTTGAAAGTAATAACTATCTTTTAGAAAAAGTAACATAGTGTTCTTTTGGAAATACAGTTTACCCTAGGTGTGCACACTTCCCACGGATGGCAGAGCACACCGAAAGTCGGAGAGTGAGTGGCTGGGCGTGGTGGCACATGCCTATAATTTCATCGCTCCGAAGGCTGAGGCAGATGGAGGCAGGAGGGTCACCCCAAGTGCAAGGCCAGACTGCATATATAGTTCAAGACCAGCCTAAACCATGTAGTGAGACTGGTCTCAAAGTAATCCCCCTGCAAAAGATGAATGTTCTTCCAGTGCTCTGAGGTAACCTGAAAATGCATTTTCGTTAAACGTACTTTAAATGCAGTGTAGGAAAGTGTGGCTAAATGTGTTAAATCAGGCTCACGTATTTTAACATTTGTGTATGATACTACAGAACTGTGCTTGTGTGTATGTGTATGTGCGCTCCACTGGGGATTGAACCGAGGGCCTTGTGCATGCAGGGGAAACTCTCTGTTATAGATCTGTATCCTAGACCTTTTTATTTTATTTTAAGGTTGTATCTCACTAAGTTGCCCAGGCTGGCCTCAAACTTGTAATCTTTCTCCCTCAGCTTCATGAGTAGCTGGGATTACAAGCCTGTGTTACCACACCCAGCTAAAAACTTTTTAATTTAAATTTTCTCCAACTAGCCAGGCATGGTGGTGCGTGCTTGTCATCCCAGCACTTGGGAGGCTGAGGCAGGAGCATTACTGTGAGTTCGAGGCCAGCCTGGGCTACATAAATGAGTTCAAGGCCAGCCTGTGCTACATGCACAGACCCTGTCTCAAAAAAACCATAAAAATGTTTTTCTCTCCAACTTTGCATTTTGAAACATATTAAAGGTAAGAGGACAGCATACTACCTAAATTCAACACTTAACTGTATTTTCAGAGCTTTATCTCAATTGAGACACTTTGTCCCTTAGGAATGTCCTACAAATAAGGACACTGTTCTAACAGGTTAACCTCAGTACTGCCATCATAATTGAAAATTTAATTCAGATTGCATTATCTAAGTTTATATTCAAATATTTCTAGTCTCAAAATGATATTTTTACAGATTTCTTGCTTTTTTTTTTTTTTTTAAATGGCAGGGTCTCACTGTGTAGTTCATGCTGGCTTTGAGTTCACTATGTAGCCCAGGCTGGCCTCGAACTTGTGGGATCCTCTTGCCTCAGCTTCCCAAGTGTTGGGATTACAGGTGTGTGCCGCCATGCCCTGCTTGCTTGCTTTTTTTTTTTCCACTTTTTTTTTTTTTTTTTTTTTTTGGTACCACTGATTGAACTCAGGACCTTGTGCTCAGCAGGCAGGCGCTTGTGCCGCTGAGCTACATCCCTGGCCTGCTTGCTTGGTTTTGAATGAGGGTACAATTGAAGTTTGTGCTTTACATTTGATTACCTCCTTTAGTCTAAAGATCCCTTCCTGGGCTGGGGATGTAGTTCAGGGGAGTAAGCACCTGCCTGCCAAGCATAGGTCCTGAGTTTGATCCCCAGTACCACCAAAAAAAAAAAGATCCCTTCCTGCTTGGCATGGTGGTGCACACCTATAATCCCAGCACTCAGGAGGCTGAGGGAGGAGGATCATCTGGAGTTCAAGGCCAGCCTGGGCTACAGAGGGAGCTCAAGGCCAGCCTGGACTGCAGAGCGAGACCCTGTCTCAAAAAGAGAAAACAAAAAAGATCCCTTCTTGTACTGTAATACTGTTTTTTCTTAGGATAGGACTTTTGAGGAATCTAAATCACTTGCCTGCTCTTTATTATCTGTGTATATCTGTGATCTGTGTTTGGATTCTTCTATTTGTGTTTTCTTGGAACTAGATGTCAAGACTTCAGGTTTGATTAGCTTTAGGTTAAATTTTTTAAAAGAGTGATTATAGGTTTCATATTATATATCCAGTTATAACATGTCTGCACGGTCTTTCCATTGTTGGGAATCATGACTTGACCAAGGTGATGAATGCTGTATCTTTCTATTGTAAGTGTCATTTTCTCCTGGTAGCCTATGGAGTGATATTTTGGCACTGTGAGGATATTCCATTACCTGTCAGTTTGTCATTCTGTGCATCAGTTGATGCATTGGTGGTTTTGTTTTGTTTGAGATGCTGTATTGCCTCAGCTGGCCTTAGACATGTATGCTCAAGTGAGCTTCCTGCCTCAGGCTCCCTAGTAGCTGGAACTATAATCATGCACCTCCATACCTACTACCATTGATGATTTTTTCTTTTTTTGTGAATCAAAGCCAGGGGTTTGCTATCACTGAACTCACGCTTTTTATTTATTTTCAGACAGGGTCCTACTACAGTGCTGAGGCTAGACTTGAGCTTGTGATCCTCCTGCCTCAGCCTACTCAGCATTGAGTTGTTGCAGGATATAAAAGGCAGGAGAGACCAAATGGGAAAGAGGATTTTATTTTTAGATGTACATTAGTTCAGCTGATAAATCCAAAATGTCTGAGCAAAGGATAAAGGACAGGTTCCAGCTTTTATATGTTTGGTCAAGGTGGTTGGTCTTTGGCATGGAACTTACGGGCAGGCAGAAGGAGAACGAAGGCAGTTTGTTAGCTCTGACAGTTTTGTATCTTGGTGGCCCCGCTCAGACATAAAAGGATGTTATGGGAACAGGCCATAAAATTTTACTTACTGGGACAAAGTTATACTTAAGAGTAACTGGAATTATGGGTGTGTGCCTCTGAGCCCAGCTTTCAGTGATGATTCTTTTCTTTTCTCTTCTTTTGTCTTCATGAGACAGGGTCTCGCTATGCAGTTCAGGCTGGCCTTGAGCTCACTTTGTAGTCCACAGTGGTCTCGAACTCACAATAATCCTCCTGCCTCAGCCTCCCTAGTGCTGGGATTACAGGCATGGGCCACCACGCCCAGTGTATCAGATGATTCTTTATGTAGCCATTTATTATATCAGAGAGCAAAATAGTGCTTTAAAACTTTTTAAAAAATTCTCACTGGGCGTGGTGACACACAGTAATCCCAGCACTCAGGAGGCTGAGGCAGGAGGATGCTGGAGACCAGCCTGGGCTACAAAGTCAGCTCAAGGCCAGCCTGAACTGCTTAGCAAGACCCTATCTCAAAAAGACACACACACACACACACACACACACACACACACACACACACACACAGATACACACACACACACACACAGATCTGTCGTTTCCTTCCACATTTCTTAGTTTATATTCTATATTTAAGAAAAAAAAAGAAACCTTTATTTTTCCCACTGCCTCTCTTTTCAAGATCATTATGTCTTTGTGAATTTTTATAAAATTCCTCAATGTAGTTTTTGGTGCTCACATTGCAAGCTTGTCCTGGATGTCACTGAAAGCTAGCTTTTGCATCTTTAGACATGGGCACATTGCCTTTATGTTCCCATTCAAGTATGCACACGAGGCAGCTCAGACTTAGCGTGTACTTGCATTATTCCAAACCTGGAGTATCAGCTGTTTCTCCATGAGTTCTATTCCTTTTAAGAGGAATGGAATTTAGAGTCTATTGTCGTTAATATATCATTGCTTTTAGGTCACCTCTGTGGACAGAGCTAGGGAATATATCTTAGAGAAAGATTATTAATTCAAATCAGTATTTACAATAAAAATTAATGTCACATAATTTTTATTTTGTATTTTGCTTGTCTTCCCAGAGTGAAAAATCTTGCTCCCAATAACAGTGTATTTGCTTGTTTATATATATATATACCTTGACAGTTCCAGTATTGTTACTCAGTAGAGTTTAAGCATTCTTTACATTTCCGTTTGTTCTTAGAATATAGCCTATAAACGATGCTCACTCAGAGGATGTGTTCAACTTTAATGGCAGGCTCCACTCTGGTTATCAGTGCATTAAAAGATTTATTACATCTTATTAGTGTTCAGATTTGGAATTATTTTAAAATTTTTATTCTACTTTTGAAAGTGTGAATCATGTGTTACATGGTTCAAAAGTTACAGCTACTGTGGAACCCTCAGAAATGTAGCTCGCCCTGCCACCTAGCGCTCCGTTCCTGGGCACCTCGGACAGAGAACTACTTTCGGTAGTGTTCAGTCTGTCCTTCCCTGTTTCTTTTGAAAAGCAAACATCTGTGTATTGCTATGTTTATTGAGTTTCTTTCACTACTTGGAGTGTGTTCTGTTTCCTAAAATTTCTTTTGGTGTTTAGAGAAGTTTGTATGTTAGTTCCAGTGTTTATTTTGATGACACTTTACAGCGCGCGGTTCGTGCTGTTCGGGCTTGTAGTTTTGATTTGCCTGCTTTTAGTGATGTTTGACTTTTATTTAATTATCTAAATGACTGTTAATGAAACTTTTCTGCTTTCTATCCTCTGATTTTTTAGGTATCTTATTTCTACTTTATTAGAATGTATAAATACACTTTTCCTCACCCTAGCCCCCGCCTTTGTTGTAAAACTTTATCTATAAGAAAAATCTAAAAATGTATTAACTACTCTGTCAATACTGTTACTAGGTGCTGGGTGCTGGAGTTTCCTAGGTCCTTTCTGTCCCAGACAAAGACCTTCACGAAGCAAGCATAAATGGTGGCAAAGTTCCACGGATGTTTTCTGGTTTTTGTTTTGTTTTTGAGACAGGGACTCACTATGCAGTTCAGGCTGGCCTTGAGCTCACTTTGTAGCCCAGGCTGATCTCGAACTTGCAGTGATCCTCCTGCCGCAGCCTCCGAAGTGCTGGGATTATAGGCATGCGCCACCAGGCCCGGCAAGTTTCACAGGTATTAAAGTGAAAAAACAGCCGGGCGTGGTGGCGCACCCTGTAGTCCCAGCACTGGGGAGGCTGAGGCAGGAGCATTGCTAGGCTGGGCCACATAGTGAGTTGAAAGTCACCCTGAAATGCAAAGGGAGACTTTGTCGCAAAAACAAAAAACAAACAAAGTAAAACAAAACAGTGAAAAAACAGGAGTGTACGGGGAAAAAGCAGGCTGTCTGGAGTTGGGGGCTGAGTAAAAAGAGGAAAAAAAAAAAATGGCCCCTCACAGCGGCGGTGCGCGGTTGTGAAGAGGCTCAGCAGCGCAGCGCCGACTGCCCTCGTACTTCCCGCGCTGGCTCGTGCCTAGTCGTCCTACCGGAAAGATACTCAGGTCTGGCAGGAAGTCCACAGGAGGGCCGAGAATTGCTGCGTGTGTCAGGCCTCCTTCCCAGCCAGCCCTGC
Organism: Dinomys branickii; assembly: GCA_004027595.1. Classification (NCBI taxonomy): domain Eukaryota; kingdom Metazoa; phylum Chordata; class Mammalia; order Rodentia; family Dinomyidae; genus Dinomys; species Dinomys branickii. Next base: position 78,776 of record PVLD010003618.1, read on the forward strand.
CACCATCTCCCCGTCTCAGTGTTTCCCTTGGGTTTCTAGCCCCCTCTTGGCAGGTGAAGTGCTGGGAGCTTCCTCAGGGCTTGGAAGCACACAGTTCTCTGTGGCACATGCTAAAGCTTACTCTACAGCTTTGGCTCCTGAAGTGCAGCTTTCCACACGCAAAATCCAAGGCTGAAACGTCTTTGTCCCGAAGGGCTCTGAAAATGTTGCTCCTCTTGTGTTGGTGCTGGTGCTGTCATCAAGGAATCTGGCACCAGCTGATTGGCTTCCTCTTTAGAAATTGTTAGTTTTGTTTGTTGATATTTGCCTGGAGGCCTAGATCAGTTTTTGTATATGATTTTCTGTATATAATTTTGTATAAATTTTTTGTAATTTTCACTTGTATCTGTTTTCTTGGGTAGCGTGTAATTTAGTTGTCATTTAAAAAATATCTTCTTGGTACTCTGAGCAACTGTCATCTTCTATTGAGCTTAAATTTTTTATGTGGGGAATGGGGATATAGCTCTGTCGAATAAGCGCTTGCCTGGCGAAGCGGAAGGTCCTGAGTTCAATCCCCAGTACCACAAAAATAAATAAATAAATAAAATTTTTATGTGAGAAGCTGGGCGTGGTGGCGCACACCTGTAATCAGCCACCCAGGAAACTTGGCTACAGGCACTTGCCACCACACTTCACCTGAAAATTCGTGGAAGCGTGATATTTCAAGGTAAGTGGTCTGGGGCCAGACCACCCTGAACACAACCGATCTCCTCTGATCTCGGAAGCTAAGTGGGGTCAGGCCTGGTTAGTACTTGGATGGGAGACTGCCTCGGCTTCCCCCCCTTTAGCCAGGCGTGGTGGTGCATGCCTGTAATCCCAGCACTCAGGAGGCTGAGGCAGGAGAATCATTGTGAGTTGAAACCAGCCAAAGCTACAAACTGAGCTCAAGGCCAGTCTGAACTGTACAGCGAGACTGTCTCAAAAAGATTAAAAAAAAAAATTATGTGTTGTGTTCTTTCGTATCTGCAGTTATTTAGTGATATTTAATTCATGTTGGTCCATTGTATGTATTTTTTGTTTCTTATTTTCTAGAAGGTAGTATTTTCTGTTGATTAGTATTTTTGTGTTTTTCTCACATGCTAGGCACGTGGTCCTTCACTGAGCTACACTCCCAACAAACTTTTGTTGCAGTTGTGGCTGCTTTTAGGAAGGGTCTCTGTGCTGTCCCAGTGTTGTTGAGCTCCTGACCTCCAGAGCTCCTCCCTCCCACCCAGCCTTCCCAGTAACTGGGTTCACAGACGTACACTCTGTGTAGCTTCTACTGAGTGAAAGCTTCCCTTCCCTTTCTTTTTATAGTATCTTTGTATGGCTTTTTGGCCTTTCTGTTCATAATAAAGTAGGATTTTCCTGTATCCCTAGTAACAAGTCATTTAGTAGAATGTCAGGCGGAAGGAATGTAAACTACTTACTCAATTTCCTTGTTAAAAAGGAACCTGTTAGCATCGTGTTTTTTTTTTTTCCTTTTTGAGACAATGTGTGCCACCATGCTCAGCTGCATTTTCTTTGATAAATGGCATTTACCAGGTGTAGTGGTGCACTCTATAATCTCAGCACTTTGGAAGGCTGAGGCAGGAGGATTGCCAAGTTTGAGCCCAGCCTGGGCACTGTAGTGAGACTGTCTTAAAAAAAAAAGCTGGCTGGTTGATACAGCTCCATGTGATGATCCTGGTTCAATCCCCAGTATTGCAATCATCAATCAGAGGCACATTTGGGGGCAGGAGATGGGTTTTAGATTCTGTGATAGTCTCATTGCTTTAGGCATCTGTAGTGCAGCCACTCACCTTTCCCAAGGAATCCCTTTCCCTGCTGCCTGGTGAACTGTTCTGCCTTGCTTTCTGCCTGTTTCCAGACCTGACTCTGTCCTTACCATTAATCCGAGTATCCTTCCAAATAATTTATTTTCCAAATTTCTTTTTTTTGCATTTGTTAGCCAGTGCAAGTTTTTTAGGCAATGCTAGTTTCTACTGACAGGAGCCAGTTAACTTTGACCTGTTGCTCTCTTGCCATAAAGCTTGTTTATGAATATAGACAACCCAAATCACATATAAAACCACAAGAATATAGACAGTAGATACTAGTGTAGGACTGAGCTGAAGTTTTATGGTGTGTGTGTGCGTGTGTGTGTGTGTGCGTGCCATCCAGGCTTGAATAGAGAGTCTCCCAGCTGGGCAGGAGTGCAGTTCTATCGCTGTCTTTGTTTTTTAAATGTGCCCAGTACTGGAAGGCAACCTGTGTGCAGATAGGTGTCTGTCACTTCCTCAAGATTGGCACAGTGGGATACAGTGTAATGATCAGAGTCAGGAGTAACCACACATGTCTGACTAGTTCTCTATATCTGAGCAGGTTCCCGAGGGCCTAGTTAGGAAACACTTCATGTTACTTCCTGTGAAGAGCTTCCGTCCGGGGTGCAGCTTAAGTGTTTCTATATGAGATTTTAAAAAATTAAGTATTTTAATTAAATTAATTAATTTAGTTGTCTTTTTGAGACAGGGTCTCCCTATGCAGTTCAGGCTGGCCTTGAGCTCACTTTGTAGCCCAGGCTGGCCTCTAACTTGCAACGATCCACCTGCCTCAGCCTCCTGAGTGCTGGGATTACAGGCGCGCGCCACCACGCCCGTCAAATTAAGTACTTTTAAAAATTAGTATTTGTCAATATTCTAGATGAGTATTTTAAAAATCTAAGTATGGGCTTACTGGAAAATAGAACAGGCCGTATCTATCAGACGTTAATAACATGCCTTTTCCCTTCCATGAAAATGGTTTATTTTTCATTCCCAGTCAATGTGGAAAAGAGGGAACGAAAAGTTCACAATTTAAAAACCATTTTATTTTGAAATAGCCTCAAACTTAGTTGCAAGACCCGTACAGAAGTCACACTCCCTACCCTCTTCGCCTGCGCACTCACTCACGCAGCCCGGCCTGCAGCGCGACCGGAAGCGGGTGGGCGTGGCTCCGGCGGCCCGGGAGTTGTCGCGACCTCCGCCCCCCCGGGTTGGGGGGCGCTCCTAGCCGCGTTGGGCCCTGGCGCAGCATTCCTGGCCTGGGTCGGCGCGGTCCCTCCGCCGCGCTCTTTGCGGCCAGTGTCACCGCGGCGCGCGTACAACGCTGACGGGGGCGGGGAGTCCGGAGGCCGGTGAGGGGGCGGGGCCCGGGCCCGCGCACACCCCGGCGCCGCCCGCCGGCCTAGCTGCGCTCCCGCCCCCGAGCCTAGCCGTTTGCCGTCAGCGCGCTCTGGCGCGTCCCGCCCCAAACTGACTAGACGGAGCCGCGCTACTGAAACAAGGTGCAGGCTGTAATCCCAGCGGCCGGGCCAACCTCGGGCAGCCGCCCGGAGCCGGGTCTCAGAGCAGCAACAGCTGCGAGGCGGGGGGCCTTGGGATCCCCGTGCCGCAGGACTGACACCTCGCCCACTTCTGCTCTCGGCTGCCACTGGGAACTAACGCCCCTCGCTGTTCCCGTCTCCACCAGAGCCGCCTGAAGGTGGCGACAGAAGCCCCACTTAACGCCCCGCGCAGCTGCCAGCTCGCCGCGGCAGAGGCTCCTCCTGGGGCGGAGCGAGCCCCGGGCGGGCGGGACTGAGCGCGCCACGGCCTCCGGGGCGGGGCGGGGCGGTGTCGTCACGCGGACGGGGGCGGGGCGGCGCTGTCTCGTCGCGATCGCACGATGTGACGCGCCGCCCGAGGCAGGCCGGGCCCTCAAGATGGCGGCGGGCGCCCCGAGCGGCTCGGCCCGGCAGTAGCGGCCACGGCAGTCGCCGCGGGGGCCGGCCGCCCCGGTAGAGGCTGCAGCGGCGCCCGCAGTCGAGGATGGTAAAATGACCCAGGGGAAGAAGAAGAAACGGGCCGCGAACCGTAGTATCATGCTGGCCAAGAAGATTATCATTAAGGACGGCGGCACGGTAGGTGGCCCCGCCCGTGGCCTGCCCTGCCCCTCGCCCCGCCGCTCTGCTGGGCCGCGGCGCCGCTGCCTCTGCCGGCCTCCGCCGCGAGCGTTACCGGCCTGCGGCCCCCGGCCCGGCCCTCCGCCCCGCACGGTCGCCCCGCCGCCTCGAGCCCACGTGGCGCGCGGGCCGGGCTCGGTCGGCTCCGGCGGGTCCCGGGTGGGCCTGTCGCGGAAGCCGGGCCTAGTCTCGCCGCCGCGGAAGCCGGGACGCGGAACCGGCCTGGCCGAGGCGGCGGGCGGGCGCGCCGTGCAGCCGTGCTGGTCGTCCCGGCTCGCTGCGGCCCCCGGAAGGCGGCCCGAGCCGGAGGAGCCGCCGCGCCTTCGCGCCCGCGGAGACCGGGAGCGCGGGCGTCCGGGGATCCTCCGGGTGGCTGCTTCGCCGCAGTCGCCGTGTTTCCGCGGACTCAATCGCCGCCGGCCCCGCGTCACGTTTGCGCGGAGCCGCCCGGGCGCGCCGAGTTCCGCTAGACGGACGGCGACTTTGTCCCAGACCGCCGCCCGGCCGAGGATGCCAGGGTTAGAAGGCTGGGGACACACGGAACGCTTTCAGAGCGTGCTTTTAACTAGGTGTCAGGTAGTGTAGTTACCAGAGCGTTGACATTTGTTGAAAAAGTTCGTTATTTCTCAGGCTCTTTTCCCTGCACTTGGTGGGTGAAGATACTGCTCTGATTAAGTGAGTTGAGAATACTCAGAGACTCTTTGGACCAAGCTGGCAAGAGAAAAATACTTGCCTTTGTTAGCCGTGGACGATATGAAATTTGAAATTGTCCGTAAAATCTTCAAAACAGGCTATGACGGGATTATATGTTTAAAAATTAAGTACTACTTAAAGTCAGTGTCTTTTGTAAAAGAGAATCATCAAGAAACACCTTTTTTGTCTGTAGTTTTATTGCTTTTTGTAATTCTGATTTGTTCTGCCGCAAATTCTTTCCAAATCATGTAAATTTTGGAAGAACTAAAAAAAGTTTTTTTATACTTTTATCTATTAAATTGTAGAGATTTGTAACGTGGTTAAAGACTGTGAAATAAGTTTTTTTGCACAAATAGACCTTAAGAAATGAAATAAATTTGTACAATACTGTCAATGAAAACCTCTTGAACAGTGGGCATTAGAGTATTACCATTTCTCATCTTACTATATTTTAATATTTCACTTTCTGTTTTAAACAGTGGCATACTGGCCTACCTAGTGTGTGACTTTAAAGTGGTAACACTTGTATCCGCACACTCCTAGATGAATTTTTAATGCAGTGTTATTCTTACACATAATCAGGAGATACGTTTTTAATATCAGAATTTTTTTTGCTGTACAATGTATTTTAATCTGACTGTAAGTGAGAAATGTGCAGCCAGTATAATCAAAGGTACGATTTTAAAGTGGCATTTGCTTTTCTGCCCTTTCCAATAGGTGAGACAACTGTTAGGAAATTTTTCTTTCTGGGAGAGTTGATTTTTTGAGACAGTCTTGCTGTACAGTTTAGGCTGGCCTTAAACTCTCTGTTAGCCAAGGCTCACCACAGACTTGAGGCAGTCCTCCACCGCAGCCCCTTGATTACAGGTGTTTGCCAATAGCCTTGCTAAACATTTTTTAAGAAAGACAGAAACAACCGCCATTTGGTATTCCTGTGTGTGTATTTTTAATTCATTGTATCATTAAAATGCATTAAAGCTGTTAAAATTTTTAACTGTCGATTCATTCAGAGACAAGTATTCGAAGCTCTATCTGTGATCGGTATTTCTCAAATTTCAGTGGTACCGATTTGATCCCCTTTTTAAAATTTTTCTTTCTTGTGTTTGAAAATTTTGCCTTGTCCTTCTGTTGATGGCATCTGTATAAACTGGATTTTACCACTTAACTCTACCCCAGTCCCTCGTTAGTATTTTTCTTTCTGTGAAATTATATTTCACTTCTTTTGAGTAGCACACAATTAGGGTAAATTAAATTGTGTGATCCTGTACCAGGAGTTCTAAACCTGAGGGTGAGGGGTCTTTTTCTCTGAAGTTAGCAAAATTTTCTTTGATGACTACACAGTTTACTTGTGAGATTCCTAAGAGCCCATGTTTCCCAAAAGAGCAGTTCTGCTTGAAAACAGCACAGGTAGGTTCCACAGTAGAAAGTCATTTTTTATACCATTTCACTGATGATCATGACCGTGGCACTGTTGAATATGCTTTACAAGCATCCATATGTAGAAGTAGTCTTTTTATGTTCTCATATGTGTAGCTAACATTTGATATATATCACTTTAGACCATTTAAGGTGGTTAATTTAAAAGGACATTCTGGTATTTTTAGGATACTTCAGTTTTACTGAATCCTGATCATGATCATATATTCCAAGATTATTTATATCCGCATTTCTTGTAGAGACTATGAGTTGTACATTTATTAATTCAGTTATACATTATCAAAATTTAATTTTCCTTACCATTTTTCAGTTTATTTTCTTATATGATCTTTATTGTTTTGTTAGTACTGCATTATGGGAATACGTCTCTAACATAGTAGAAGATATGCAGTTCTTCCACAAGTGGATTAGAAAATAACTTGAGGGATTTGATAGAAAACAGGGCATATGAGAATTAATTTGTTCTAAATACCTAAAAGAGTAAAACTGACATATTGTTGGCCAAGTGAAACAGCCCCAGATAATCAGAGTGCTGGATTTTATTTCTCTTGATGTATCTATTTTATTTTGTTTTTTTTTTGAGACAGGGTCTCACTATGTAGTTCAAGCTGGCCTAGGCTGGTTTCAGACAGCGGTCCTCCTGCCTCAGCCTCCCAAGTGTTGGGATTACAGATGTGTGCCCCTGTGATGGCTCCTCCTGATTTTAATGAGAATATAAATAGGAGTCAGCAAGCATGGAGTCCAAGGTGACTCAATCTCATGCTTTCCTGAAGAATGGCTCAGGTAGTTAATAGGACAACTTTCAAGGATGTAAAGTCTTTATAGACCCAGAGAGCTGTTTAAATCTTCAAGCCTTAAGGATGTACATAAGGTGTCTGTCACTACCTCGGAAGATTGATTCCAGAACTTCTCTTGCATAGTAAAAAGTGCAGAGCTGTTCAGTCTTTTATAGGAAGTGACACAGTATGTACTATTTACATCTAACCAGTGCCCACCCTGGTGTATATTTTATCTCCAGATTTCTTACAATATCTAATACAGTTTAAGTGCTGTGAACATGGTGGTTACACTGTTCTTTAGGGGATAATGACAAGCAAAGGTCTGTACATGTTCGGTGTGAATGCATTTTTTTCTTGAGTATTTTGAACCTGTGCGTGGTGAATCCGTCCATTGCAGAACCTGCAGATACAGAGTGCCAGCAGTGCTGTCTCTGGCAGGTGTCTTCTGGGATGCAGCACCTTGAATGGCTTGTCTCCATGCTTTACCGTTTGCTTTATGTTAGTGCTTGGAGAGAAATTAGTAACAGATTTTCTCAGATTATATGTCATGATATATTTACATCATCTGTAATAGTGTCTGCAGAAATTTGCCCATAGCTGAGTATAACTTGTTTGTAGCTACTGAAATTTGAAATTTAAGTAAAAAGAATAGCTTTTTCCAAGTAGTTTTCTAAAACATACTTATGATTTAAAATTTTTAGTTATTTAAATGATCAAGTTATGTTTTAGTATTATTTTGAAGTGTCAATTAAGATAAAGTTTCAGTCTACAGCCATACCCCCCCGAATGCGCCCGATCTCATCTAATCTCGGAAGCTAAGGAGGGTTGGGCCTGGTTAGTACTTGGATGGGAAGATAAAGTTTCACTAATATGTCTCAGTGAATTTGTTATTTGTGTACAGGAATTATATTGATTTTTGAGTGTTGCCTTGGTATCCAGCTGTGCAGCTGAATTTGGTTGTTAAATCTAGAGGTCTTTCAGTGGAGTTTTGGGGGTCTTCTATGTAGAGTTTCATGTCATTCTCAAATAGTGATAATTTAACTTCTTCATTTCCTAGCTGCATTCTTTTCTTTTTCTTGTCTAATTTCATTAAAAAGTTTGAGAAGTAGCGGCGTGAGGTCTTGTCTGATATTCTTGTAGAATTCAGCAGTGAATCAGTCAGGGCCTGGACTTCGCTTTGTTGGTAAGTTTTCAATTTCATTGACTGATAGTAGGCGATTGTGAATTTTTATATCTTCTTGATTGTTAATTTATATGTATCTAGGAATCTGTCCATTTCTTCTGTATTTTCCCTCTAAGTAAAATACAGGTTCCCAAAGTAGGTATTGATGGTCTGAATTTCTGCAGGATCGGTTGTGATTTCACCCTTTTCATTCCTAATTGCTTGGATTTTTGTCTTTCCTTTTTTGATAAGGTTGGCTAAGAGTTTGTCAGTTTTATTTAGTCTTTCAGAGAACCAATTCTTCAATTCATTGATTCATTGTATTGTTTTCTTAGTCTCCATTGCATTAATTTCTGCTCTGATCTTCCCCCTTGTACAAGCTTTGAGCTTAACTGCTCTTCTTTTTCTAGAAACTTGAGGTTAAACATTAGGTTGTTTATTGTAATTTTTTTTTTCAGAAGTAAGAGAGTTTTATTTTCTACAGACACTTGTGAAAATAGACCAAATAGAGGAAATACACAAAGCATTGAAGAGCTTAGGCTGCCTGTTTGAGCTCACTCTTTCTATGTGGCGGTTCTCTGCTATAAATTCCTCTTGCAGGACTGCTTTCATTGTGTCCCCTAAGTTCTGGCATTGTTGTTTAATTATAGAAACTTTCATATTTCCTCATCTGTAACATATCAGTAAGATAATTCTTAAGTATATTTGGAAATTAATTGAAAATGACTCAATTAGCAAACTAGTGTCACTGCGTGTTTTTTGTTGATTCATATTTTCAGGACATTGAAGACTTTTTTTCTTCCCTTTACAATGTTGTAAATCTTTCCCTGATTGATTAAAGAAAGAAAAAAACAGAAAAAACATAGCGATGCCAGATACTAGTACCTGAAGCCTTGTGTTTCCTTTAGACGTATTTTCTGTAGGAACGTTTTTGTCCTTCCATAGAAATCTCGAATTATTTCATACCGACAACTGAGTATCTTTGTCTTACTCATCTTGCTTATGTACTGTTCAGAAAAAATGTTTATTTCTAAAGATGTTCTTCACTCCTGATTGATAACTTGTCAAAAAATTAAGTTGTGTTCAAAACTACTTTTCTATCTTCATTTTTGTCATGCTGTTTTATTTTTCTAATTTTTATGTTGAGAATTTTCACAACTACAGAAAGGTTGCAAGAATAGTGTATTGAATATTCATTTGCCCATCACATAGATTCAAGATTCCACTTGTCCTTTGTGAGTAGCTGGGATCACAGGTAGACCCAACCACACCAAACTATAATCTGGATATGTGAAGAGTCCAAAGCATTTGATTTGTAAAATGACTCATTGTGGTGTATTTCCCTGCAAGATGGTATAGTAGTTAAGAAACAGAGTTGTAATGTTATTATAATACCCAGTTCTAGTGCAGCAAGTTCTTTCTCCTAGTCAGCAGTACACGTGGTTCACCGATGGAAGTAGAGACTAAGTTAATACAGCCAATGTAGCCATCATAATAACTCTTTGATTCATAAACACTTTGATTTGGGTAATCATAGAATTTGAGAGTTAGATGATTATTCATTCATTTACTTTTTATTTTGGTACTGGAAATTTAACTCAGGCCCTTTTGCTTGCCTCAGCGGCATGTACCTCTGAGCTGCATCCCCAGCCTTAGGTGAGGATTTAAATAAGAGATTAATACAGTGAGGAATGCACCTCAAGAAACACATTGAGATATACTATAAGTTCAGAATCACTTAGTATATCTATAAAATACTGTAGTTTAGCAGTGTTGGAGTGTTGGTCTGGCAGGTCAGGAGCTATAGCTTGATGTCTTTACCCAGCTTCATGAGACTAGTGTGTACTGCACACTGATGGCTCTGGAAGAGGTGGGGCATTACAGAGCAGAGTGTTCAGTTGCACCATCAGCAGGACCAGTGTAGGCTGGCTATTCCTCACTGCTCAGGAGAGGAAGTGATGTCACTTACCTAGCAGGTTAGTGACTGTCCTGACAAGGACATTAAGCACCTGTTTCCTTCCCGTCATGGTACTATACTTTCAGGTAATAACACAAATGAGGCTTGATTGTTACACCTAAGAAAGGTTTTGTTCTATGGCAGTGTATGCAGTAATTAGTTAAGGCAGGCTCTCCTGGTTCCTGAACTGAGTTCATTCCCTACTTTATTTGCTGTACCAGACTATAAAATGAAGCTGGTTTTACAGTATGCAACTTGAAAATTTATTTATTTTTATTTTAAAGATAAAAGAATGAAAACATTAACAAACAGACATAAAACACCAAAACAATAGAAACAATACAGAATTTCAGACAAGGTGATAGGAAATTAACAATGGTTGTTGTATTACATATTGTTATCTTCAAAGTGGTTACTCAGATAAATATAGGCATGAAAGATCGATCAATTAAACATTACTTGTTCCTTTCCATAAAGCAATAGAAATTAGTAGTACAATTATCTTAGCTGTGTTGTATATACATATACACATATTTTTCTCTCCTTTTTTTTCTCTTTTCCCTCATCGCAGTTCTTTCCTTTTGAGCAGTTTCTTTACCTTTCACAATATCTATTGTACCTCTTAGATTTTATTGACTCTTTCAGGTACTTAACTAGTGAGACAATACAGTATTTACACATGTGGGTCTGATTTATGTTACTTGTGAGTATGGTCTCTGATGGCATCTGTTTACCTATAAAAGCCTCGGGCTTATATTTTTTATAGTTGAGTAATATTCCATTATGTAAAAATACCACATATTTTTTATTAGTTCCTAAGTGGATGGGCATTTGTGTTGCTTCCACGATTTAGCTATTAAAAATTGCACTGCTATAAACATGGGTACACATATATAGCTGTGGTATGATGTTTATACTTCTGGATAAATACCCAGAAGGGAAATAGTTGGATTGAAGGGGACCTCTAATCCTAGTTTACTGAGGAATCTCCACACTGATCTCCATGGTAGTTGCACCAGTCTGCACTCCCACCAACAGTGGAGAAGGGTTTCTTTTTCCCCACAGCCCCTCCAGCATTTGTTATTGGTTGATTTCTTAGTAATAGGCATTCTTTCTGGGGTCAGATGGACTCTCAGTGTTGTTTTAATTTGCATTTCTCAAATGACTAATGATTTTGAACATTTTCTCATGTATTTATTTGCCATTTGTATTTCTTAGTGTGTGTTCATCTCAGATGCCCATTTTTGGTTTGGGTCTTTGAATTTGGGGGACTGATGTTTTTTAATTCTTTATATGTTCTAGGTAGAAGTGCCTCACAAACAGCTAAATTTTTTTCCCATTTTGTGGATTTTCTTTTTACTCTGCTGGTGATTTCTTTAGATGTGCAGGAACTTTTCAGTAAGATGAGATCCCAGTTATTGATTGTTTGAAGTATTTCCTGTGTGGTTTGGTTTTTGTTGATGAACTCTTCTGCCTACCCCTGTGTCATCCAGATTTTCAGCTACTTTGTCTTCCAGTAGATTTAGTGTTTCTGTTTTAATATTGAGATCTGTGATCCATTTTGACTTGAGTTTGGTACACAGTGATAGATTTGGGTCTATTTTCAGTCTTTGGCAGGTGGCAAACCAATTTTTCCAGCACCATTTATTAAAGAGGCTATCTTTTATCTTTCTTCCAGTGAGTTTGTTTGGCTCCTTTGTGAAAGATTAGGTGGCTGAGTGTGTGGTTGTGGCTGTTTTTCCAGTCTGTTCCATTGACCCTCAGGTCTATTTTTTAGTCAGTATCATGTTTATTTTATCATAGTTGCTTTGTAGTGTAATTTCAAGTTATGGATTGTGATGCCACCTGACTTGTGTTTGTTGCCCAGGGTTGCTTTTGCTATTCTGGGTCTCTTCTGGTTCCAGATGAATTTTAGGAATGTTTTCTCTAGATCTGCGAGATATGTTAATGGTATTTTAGTTGGGATTGCATTGAATCTGTACGACAATTTTGGGAGTATGGCCATTTTCACATTATTGGTTCTTCCAAACCCTAAGCACGGAGTATCTTTCCATTTTCTGAAATCGTCTTCAATCTCCTTTTTCAGAGTATGGTTTCCTTAATTTCTGTCTGTGTGTTTGTTATTCGTGTATAGGAATACTATTGATTTTTCAATGTTAACTTGATTAATTCTAGGAGTCTTTTGGTGGAGTTTTTGGGGTCTTCCATCTATAGAGTATCATGTCATCTGCAAATAATGATAATTTCATTTCTTCCTTTCTGATCCTTAACCCTTTTGTATCTATTTCTTGTCTAATTGCTCTGGCTAATGTTTCCAGAACTATGTTGAATAGGAGTGGTGACAGTGGACATCCGTGTCTTGTTTCTGATTTTCAGGTGAAAGCTTTTAGGTTTTGTCCATTTGTTGTGATGTTGGCTGTTGGTTTATTGTAGATGGCTTTGAGCAGATTGAGGTAAAGACTGTCTCTTCCTATTTTCTGTAGGGCTTTTATCATGAATGAGTGTAGGACTTTGTTGAACACTTTTTCTGCATCTATTGAGATGATCATGTGGATTTTGTCTTTGGCTCTGTTACAGTATTATTACATGAATTGATTTGTGTATACTGAATCACCCCAGCATCCCTGTAATGAATCCCACTTGCTCATACTGTATAATCTTGATTTTCTGAATTCTGTTTGCTAGTATTTTCTTGAGAATTTTTACAGCTGTGTTCATTAGGGAGATTGGCTTATAGTTCTTTTTGGTTGGATCTTTCTCTGGTTTTGCTATCAGTATAATATTTGCCTCCAGAAATAAGTTAGGGAGAATTGCTTCCTTTCCAATTAATTGAAGAGTTTGAGGGATATTAGCATTAAATTTTCTCTAAATTTCTTGTAGAATTTAGCTGTCAGTCCATCAGGACCTGGGGTTTTCTTTGTTGGTGGGGTTTTAATCACATTTTCAATTTCAATAATTGATATTCAGTTACTCAGGATTTTTATATCTTCTTGATTCAGCTTTGGTAATTCATAGTTAACCTAGGGATCTGTCCATTTCTTCTGTGTTTTCTATCCTATGGGAGTAAAGATTTTCAAAGTAGGTATTGATGATCTTTGGAATTTCCATAGGATCTGTAGTGATTTCACCCTTTTTATCCTTTATTACACGAATTAGAGTTTTTCCTTTCCCTTTTTGATAAGGTTGGCTAGGGGTTTATCAATTGTATTCTTTCAAAGAATCAAGTCTTTGATTCATTAATTCTTCATAGTGTTTTCTTCATCTCAATTCTGTTAATTTCTGCCCTGATCTTTATAATTTCCTCCCTTCTCTAGGCTTTGGGCTTGAAATTTATTAGAATGAGTAAGATTATAAATGTAGATCATTTACTCAGGTTTTGGAGATAGAGTTTTCCTATATAGTTCAGGCTGACCTTGAATTTACTATGTATTCTGGGCATGCTTGAAATTCCTGGGCTTGTGACCCTTTTGCCTCAGACTCCCAAGTAGCTGGGAGTACAGGCATGCTGTGCGGCATCCAAATTAACTATTTTTCTTTCTTTTTTTTTAGATCTTCACCCTTCTTAGCTGGGCTTGTTGGCCCCAGGCCTGTAACCCCAGCAGTCTTGGAGACTGAGGCACAATTACAAGTTCAACCCTAACCTAGGCAACTTAACAGAAATTTTAATTATGAGTTGCAGCAATCATGCTGATTTTTATACTGCAACATGTATCTTCTGTGGAACAATATTTTAAATAATGAAGTGGAAATATCAGTCAAGAAATCTAAAATTACTGCTTTTATTAGTGTTGCGATTGCTGTACCAAACAACACACAGGATTACCTTAGTTCTTAGTTTTGGGGATTCAGTCCATGGTTTGTGGGCTCTATTGCAGGAGCTTCATGCTGGAAGGTTGGAGTGGAGGATAAATTCTCAGTTCATGATGGCTGGGAAAGTAGAGCAGGGGAACATTACCACAGAGGAAGGGTTCAGGCTGTATAACACCCAAAGTCATGCTTCTGTGACCCAGTCAGACACATCTAGATAGAACTGTGTCCTACCAATTCTTTAGACAGATCCCAAAGCCTATCAAGTTACGTGCCATTCTAATGATCACTTCCAGTGACCCCTCAAGGTCATGTCCCCAGTGACCTTAATTCCTCCCACTAAGACATATATCTTAAATGTTCCTGTAGTGCAGTGGTCTGGAGACAGCCTTTAACATATGGGACTTTAATACCTTTCTGCTGACTTGAACCACTGTGGTCAAGTGGTTCAGAAACTATCGTGAACATGGTAAGGTACATTTAAGATCTGAATATTGGCATTGTGTAGTATTTACTTGACATTTAAATTTCCCCAATTTTAATGATATCTTTTATAGCTATTTTTTTAAAGCCCAGACACATGAATCATATGTTGCTTATAGTTGTTAGATTTAGTTTTAATAGTTTTCCTATTTTGTATATTTGCATGTGTGTCTTTCATGATCCTTTTTAATGATTCCATACCATTTGTCTTGCAGAAAAAGCCTCACATAGAATTTACCCTATTCTACATAATTAGGAAAAGAATCCTTAAATTAGGAAAAAAACCATTAACAGTTAAGAAAACTACATATATAAAGAGAATTTCCCAGGGTGTTGTATCAGGAGGCACATGATATTACCAATTGGTCCTACTTTTTGCAAAATTTGTTATTTTTTATCTGATACATAAAAAATATTTTAAGGGATAATATTTTGTTATTTTAATCTAGTCTGTAACCAGGTATGGTGGCACATGCCCATAATGTGGGGAGCCTGAAGCAGGAGGATTACCATGAGGCCAGCTTGGGCTGCATAATGAGTTCAAGGCCAGTTTGAATTACACAGCAAGACTCTCTCTCAAAAAAAATGTAATCCGTGTAATAAATCTGTGTGCTTGATCCGGAATGTACAATGGCATATCAGAGTATGAAGGAGGAAGTTAATAGAGGATAATTGCAAGCCAGGTATGGTGGTGCATGCCTGTAATCTCAGCACTTGGGAGGCTGATGCAGAAGGATTGCTCTGAGTTTGAGGCCAGCATTGGCTATGTAAGCAAATTCAAGGCAAGCCTGCAGTATGGTGCGAGACCCTGTCTCCAAAAAGAAAAGAGGATAGTTGCAATTTTTATGAATATACTACCTCTTTAAAAATATATATAATGACTATACTAAATATTATAGTGATAGATAAGAGACAGAATGTATATAGTCCTTGAGTTAAGGTAAAGTTACATCTCAGTTAAACCTGCCATAAATGGAAAGCATTGTAATTCAAAAATACATTTAAAACATCTAACTTATTGAATATCATAGTTTAACAGCAAAATACTGTATGCCATCAGGTGTTTACCCTTGTGATTATGTGGCTGACAGTGAGCCAAAGCCTGCTGCCTCTGGCCGTCATCACAGGAGAGCACCGTGTGACGCGGTATCAGGGAAAAGCCCAGAACTTGGAAACTGAGGCACCGTCTTGAGTATGAAGCAACCATCACAGAGCTGAAAAACCCTGAATGAGACCATTCCTGAGGGACTGCCATTGACCTCATTTCTGTTGTGCTGTGAGATCTCGATTGTGGCATCGTAAAACACAGGGCCTACCTCAGGGGTCATGAAGTAAAGTACATTTAAGCCAGATAGGTGAAGAAAGTACCTTCCGTGGCTAAATTTGACTTGATAGTAGTTTTCTGGTGTGACAGTGAAAGAATAAATAGATTTTAAAAGATTGTGCCCAAAGCCTAGCTGATGAAACTGGCTTGTTAGCATAAGAAAGAAGTTACTTCACTGAATGGACTTGTGGTACAGTAATTATTACCGTTTAAAGTGACATCTTGGCTCCTGAAAGTTGAATATGTGTTAATTTCTATTCACATTGTTCTCCAGAGTTTTTCACTTTTTCTCTCTTGGAATCCTCTTGAACATCTTCACACATCATGTCACCTGTGTTTGTTTTCTCCTCTTAGTAATATGAACTCTAGGGCCAGAGATAAAGCTCAGCAGCACAAGCTCCTGCCTGGCTGGTGCAAGGTCCTGAGTTCAGTTCCCAGGACCAAAAAAAACCCCTAAAAACAATACTGTGAACTCTATGGTCTTGACGTTGGAAAGTGTAGTATTCACTGGTCAGACACTTGCTTCTTGGTGTCACAGTCCCCTCTGGTGTTTTTCTCCAGCCCATTCCCTTAGTTTTCTATTTCACATTGTTCATAAATTTGACTTTAAACCCAGTAGTTAAATCAGAAGTCCTGCCTAAAGTGTTAATTCCAGATCAGTAAAGTATTTTTAAAAATTTGTCCATTTTGAATTCATGAAAATCGATATTTTACTGCTTTTGAATTTATTTAAAATAAAAGAGATAAATGTGGACATGCAGGTTGAATACCTGAAGTGCTTGGGATTAGAAATGTTTCAGATTTTGGAATGTTTCCTTAGATTTTACTGATAGAATATCTGTAATCTGAGAATTGCTCAAAAAGTTTCAGATTCTGAGTTTTGGATTTTCAATTTAGGGATGTTCAGTCTGTAACACAGTTCTCAAAATTACCAGTATTTTATTTTATATTTATTTATTTAATCTTTTTAAGAGGATTTCATATACAGTTCAGGCTGGCCTAAAACTCACTTTGTAGCCCAGGCTGGCCTTGAATTTGCAGTGATCCTCCTGCTTTAGCCTCTCAAGTGCTGGGATCACAGGCATGCGCCATCACACCCACCCTCCTGAAAATTACCAGCACTTTTTTATTGATTGATTGATTGTCTTTGAGACTAGGTCTCGCCGTGCAGTTCAGGCTGGCCTTAAGGTCACTTTGTAGCCCAGACTGGTCTCGAACTTGCAAAGATCATCTTGCTTCAGCCTCCTGAGTGCTGGGATTACAGGCGTGTGCCACCAAAGAACAAACAAATGTCTTTATTCCTCTTTCGATTTCTCTTTCCCTTTCTCTTTCTTGTTTTCCCTCTTTGCAGTGCTGGGTGTGCAACACAGGGCCAGCTGTTGATGTGCTGGGCAGGTATCCTGCGGCTGAGCTCCCTCAGCTCCCCATCTACTTTGAGAAGTTACACATAAAAATAAGGTGGTGCAGGGGTTAGACGTGTTTCAGAATTGAAAGCACTGTACAGATCTACCTAATCATTTCCACTTTAGCTTTAGTTTTTCTCTTAGACACTTTTCCTCTTGAAGTCTTAAGCATATTTATTAGAAAAGATTTAGAAACAGAGAACGTGTTAGTAAGCAATACTCTATCACTTAAAAATCACTACCCAACATAAACGCTGTTGCCTTTTTCTTTTTCACAGGCAGAATTACTCTATATGTACAATTTCATATTTTTAAAAATCTGACATTGTCATAAAGCATTTTTATATATCATTAAAAAATCCTTAAACAATTTGGGGGTGTGTACTCTGATGTGCAGACTGATTTGAATATAGAATGCAAAATAAGAGGGTGAACATTTGGCTTTTCCTCATTGCCACTATAAACGGCACTGCTGCCCTTTTTTTCTGAATGTTGATGATTTCCATGGCATAGAATGTTACTGGATATTTAAAAAATTATTGGTGTCTGTCCTTTTTATTTTTTATCCTGTCTTAATGTTTCTGTTTTCATGAATATTTTGCCTAGTTAAGATACTGATTTTGTTGTTACTGTTTTGCAGTACTGGGCGTGCACCTGGAGGCGCCCTGGCAACTGAGGTGCGTCTCCAGGCCCATCTGTGCTTTGAGACAAGGTCTCCCTAACTGCTTAGGCGGGACTTGCGCTCCTGCTTCAGCCTTTATCAGTGCTTGCCCCAGGGTTGACAGTGTGTGTAGCTGCTCCCGGCTGCTTCATTGCTTCTTGTGTAATATTCCTCCTCTCTGTGGGGCTAGAGATCAAATCCAGGAGCCCATACGCGCTAGGCAAGTGTCAAACTCTCAGCCCTTGTTTACTTTTTAGATTCAGCCAGTTTGTCTAAAACTGAATTAATCTTCTGTGCCTCCCCTTTCCTGTACTGTCCAGCTGACCAACCCAGAATCTGAGCATCTCTGTTTCTGACCTTCTGTCCCTTTCCCGCTGCACAGTGGGTCAGCCACTTGGTCCTGGCTGAGCATCTCTCAGTCCCTGGTCTCCCCGTCCCCGTTGCACAGCGGGTCAGCTGCTCAGTCCTGTTGGCTCTGCCCCCTGGTGTTTGCTGCTCCCCACTTCCTTTGCTCAGCTCCTGCCACCTCTGCTGCTGCCACCGCTGCCGGCTCCACCCTTGTCGTCCCGACTTCCTTTTAGCCTGTTACATGGCGTTGAACGTCATTTTGGAAAGGCAGTCCCTGGTTGTGAGGTTACTCTGCAGCTTAATAAAATAGCGGGATATTTTCCTGTAGCCTTTAATTTAAAGGTCTTTGTGTGACTTAAAAAGCCTTTTCTAACCTGGGTATGATAGTACCCACACTCCGGGAGCCTAAGGCAGGAAGATTGCAAATTAGTACCCAGCCTGGGCAATTTAGTGATTCAACAAGTCCCTGTCTCAAAATAAAAAGTGAAAGAGGAAAGATGGGAGCTACTGATGTAGCACAGTGCAAAGGCCTTAGTAGCTCAAAAAGGCCTTTTTTCAGTCGTATTTCCAGCCTCACCTCTTAGTTTTGTTTTTATTAGTACACATTTTCTGTAAATCAATTCATTGTCCCCTATGAGGACCTAGACAAGATCCCTAATGTTCTGCGCGAGGGGTATGGTGAAGGGTGGAATAAGACAAAGACAAATTTAGTGACACCCAAAGGGGGCTGGGAGGTCAGGGTCTGAGGGTGGCAGAGACCAAGAGGCTGCAAGCCACCTGCGCTCACTGGGTGTAGGAGGGGCAGGCGAGCAGAAGACTCAGAGGTCCTGGTGACCCAGCACTGCAGCAGCGCAAGGGATAATCCTGGGCTGATTCAAGAGGGTGGGGAGATGATCTTAAGCTAAGAAGGATCGTGCCCTGGAGGGTGTTTTAATCTTAGGAGTTTTAGTTTAGTCTTAGTGGTGGGAGAGGATGGCCCATCCCTAATGAGATAATGGGAAATCTCCGAAAGGTGATACTGATAACTCTTAACTCCCATTCATCCTTTAGGGAAGCGTGTAGCGCTAGTCACTGTGAAGGTGGTCCCCAACCCTCCTGTGGGTCTGCCCTTGTCCTCCTCAGACAGTGGGGGCTGGAAGAAGGTGGTGATGTCTCCTATACTCTGGCTTTTGCTAATCAGGCCCAGTTTAGCTCAGATCCTCTTGGCCATCATCACCCTGTCTTTTCCCCAGACACACGCAGCAGTGCTGATGTCTTTTCCTCAGGACTTAGGAGATCGTAGTTTAGACAGTACCACCTTTCTTCTGGGAACCCTTCCCTCGTACTCTGGGCCTGATACAGTGCTCTTCACCTAAATAGAGAACCAGTTTTAATGTGATCTTTTTTGTGTTCACTTTGCTCTGTGCATATATTTACATAATTTTAATGTGATTGTCTAGTGTGGAGATGCTAGGGATTGAATGCAGGGCCTTGTGCATGTGCAGTGTGCATGTTGCTCCCATCCTCTTTTTCTTTCCCCAACTTTTTCGCAAGGAACTCAAGCACCCATAAGTTATCTGTTAATGTGAAACAAGGGTTTCTTGGTCGTTTGGGAAATCATCATCTTGGAAATTCATAATGTAAGTGTGTTAAAGACCCCAAGGAATTCTTGTGGGCTTTCTGCCAGCTGCTAGGGGTATGTAACGGGAGCAAAACAGGTCTGCAGCATACCGAACCCGACGAGCACTGTTGATGTTACCATACGATGCCTGCCCTATTTTGGTCTGGCTGTCCTCAGCCTTTTCTCCCTAAAACTGTTCTTCGGGCATCTGGTACCCCTGTATTGGTACTTTTTTCTCTTGTTCTCTTCAGTCTTCTGCATGGCCTCGTTTCTTTGTCTGCTACTAAAATGTTGGTGATCTTTGGGGCTCTGTTTCAGCCACTGCTTTCACACTTCAGATCTTCCGGATGCCTCACCCACGCTAGTGACTTCAAACCTCACATCTGCTGATTATTGTTTTAATCAGGATTCAAAGATAGTAGAAATGTATTATGTAAAGAGCAGGTCCCTTAGACCCTTAAGTAGACTTAAGGCTCATGGGGAAAACGCTGGCGTTTTATCAGCAGACAACCCACCTAAAAATTTGGAAGTCATCCTTAAATTTGTCATCTTATTGTCTGTAAAGTCATGCTGATTTCAGGTTCTTATGCCTATACCCATCCTTCCCCTTGAGCATCTGTATCACTGCCTTACTCTAATCATGCTTGTTGAACTGACTCAGAGCTTCCTTGTGCAGGTAGTTAGCGACTCACTTACATGCTTTAGGAAATCATAAGTGATAGGTTGAAAAGTGTGAATCATTTTCTTGCTTAAAAGCCTTCATTGATGTCCTGTGTGTGTGAAGATGAGAAACTCCTTAGTAAAGTTTGAGGCTACCTCTTCTGCCTCCCTCTGTAGTCCAGGACTGGGACTCGTTCTGCAGTCATGATCTTTGTATACTTTATAGTTTTTCTCTGATGTCATTTATCAACACCACTTTTTTGTCATGCTTTTTCCTTGATTCTTAACCTGTATATTTTATGATTATATGTAATCTCTTTAGGCTGTGAATGTTGAGATCTTGGAGTGAGTCTCAGTTGTTTGTATAGTCCCGGAATGTCTGGTCCATAGTAGGTGCTCTATAATGTTTGCCAAATAAATGAGATCTTGGATGAATTTGTTCCCAGCTGTGGTCTTTCAGCTGTCTTCCTCTCAAGCTCCTCACTTGCAAATTGTAGTAAAGGGATTTTTAGGTACCCAGATTCTTTAAGTTAGGAGAGACACTTGTTAGTTTTAAATGTTGGTGATGCTTTATGACAGTATCAAAAATGATGAAGCATCATTCAGCATGCAGAGATACCAGACAGTGGGTATTTCTGCAGAAAACTGTTGAATATATTTGAAAGCCTATGGTATAACACTGTAATGTTTACTTGCCTGTGTAAATCCTGATCTTAAAATGTTGCTCAAGTTGATCGAAGAGCCCAAACAGCAGTTTGGACTGCATATCTCCATTATCAAGTGAGGGATGGCTGCAGGTGCTTAATAAATATACATTGATTATTGTCATTTTAATAATTCTGGAATGCACTTACTTTTTAACTTTTTAAAAAATCTGTTTTTGTAGCCTCAAGGAATAGGTTCTCCCAGTGTTTATCATGCGGTTATCGTCATCTTTTTGGAGTTTTTTGCTTGGGGATTGTTGACCGCACCCACCTTGGTGGTAAGTAATCTCTAACTTACGTATTACTGACTCTAAAACTTGCTTTGCCCTGGTTTTTGTTCCCTCTTTTTTCCTGTTCCGTGGTTTGGTTTGTCAGTACTTTTCTGTATTTTATTGCTTTTGTTTTCTGTTCTAACCTTTTCCTTTTCCTTACTAAAAAAAGTAAGCGGGGTGGTGGTGGAAGTGTTTGGATTTGAATGTATCATCAGACATGTTCAGGCAGAAGCTTAATCACCGCTCTGAATAATGTGAAAGGATTCTGAAACCAACAGGTTTAGAAAAGTTCGCAACTGACGTTATGTGGCATAATTATTTTGAGATTCATTTCCAGTTGCATTTTCCAACAAGAAATTTTATTTGTGCTAAAGGTCTAAAAAGACTAAAGCTGGCTTTTACTTAATGTTTTGTAAGGTTTGGAACCTTAGAAAAGACCTCTAACAAACCAGACAACTCAGATGATGGCTAGTTTTCTGTCAGTGTAGATAAAGGAAGCTCAATTAGGGAAAGATAGTTATGGTAGAAGTTCATAAGATCTTGAAAGGAAGTTGATTGATTGATTGGCCTTTTTGAAACAGGATCTCCCAATGCAGTTCAGGCTGGCCCTGAGGTCACTTTGTAGCCCAGGCTGGTCTCGAACTTTTGAAACAGTCCTCTTGCCTCAGCCTCCTGAGTCCTGGGGTTACAGGCGTGCACTACCATGCCTGGTGAAAGGAAGTTTAGATGCATAGCTTCTCAAAGCCTAGAAGAAGAATTTGTAAAGTAATATCCTTAATATATTCATGAGTGTGATCACTGTTATTTAAAAGTTTTTTTCACAAAAGGATTTTTCAAAAACTGGATGAAGTAGATTGAATTACATTCATAATTCATATTTTTTGGCATATTTACCTACAGTTACAGAATTGTTACTGTACATATAAAATGACAGTTATGAATACATAAGGCATATTTGTATTGTTAAGAGTCAGAAGAAAAGGAAATCTTTAAATAAACACCATCATTTTTATATTACAGTGTGCATTGCAAGTTAAAGTAGGTCCCTGAAAAGCAGACATAATAGTGAGAACACCGGTTTGAGGACTGGGGATGTAGCTCCCGTGTGAGGGAGCTGGGTTCCACTCTCAGTACCGAACACAAAAGCAAAAGGCCATTTTAAATGTATTTAACTGAGGTCCTTTCCTTTTTAAGAAGGACTGCTCCTTTACCTATAATGGATCACCAGTTCCACATAAATGAATTTTCAAAATAAAATTGTGATGTGGGCTTACAAATTAACCAAATTTTTTTTTTTTTTTTTAGTTTACTAATTTCTGATGGAAATCTTTCAAAAATTAATTTACACATTTCCTGCCTTCATAATCCAGATACAGTGGTTTGGAACTTCTCCCGTGCTGCCAGATCATTATGGCATTCACAGCTTCATCGTGTTGCACATCCGCCTATAAGGGCTCCTCACGGTCTCATGCTTGTTTATCAGCTTCCCTGGTGTCCCAGTGTGCTTGCTCACGATCTGCTTGCTGGCTTAACGTGTGACTCTGGTGGGTCCGCACTCCTGTGGCTCCAGGTGTTTGAGCAGTGCTTTCTCTCTTTTAATCCTCACAACTCCCTTGGTTTAGAAAAGTTAAGAAACCTGATTACTACTACCGTGTAGTTGGGTGTTTTTTTGTTTGTTTGTTTGTTTGTTTGTCTTTTTGAGGCAGGGTCCCGCTATGCAGTTCAGGCTGGTTTTGAGCTCACTTTGTAGCTCAGGCTGGTCTCAAACTCACAATGATGCTCCTGCCTCAGCTTCCTGAGTGCTGGGATTAGAGGTGTGCACCACCATGCCTGGCTGTCGTGTAGTGTTGGAATTTCAGGCTAGGCTTGCTTGACCATGGGCTCAGGGTATTGGGGCGTACTGGTTGCTAACTGGTCCATGTTTTAGATAGTTGAGGTTCTTGAACTGCTCCACCATTAGCAACTTTTCAAAAGACTTTTTGTAATGTTTCCATAATTTGTCATCAGGATTTGAAGTATGTATACCTCCTTAAAAATTTCGTGTCTGGTTTTATTTTATAGGTATGTCAACTTTTTGTATAACTTGGGATAGGTCTCCCACCAATTAGACAGAGATTTATTTTCTTTAAGAATAAGGAATTTCATTTGTAATAGACATGGGAATACTTTATCCTTAGTATATTCTAATTATTTATATAAATTAAGAGTGCTCTAGTGTCTTTATTCTTTGTTGGCTGGCAGTGCTAAGGATCAAATCCTAGGCCCTCACACACGCAGGGCGAGCATTCTGCCTTCATCTGTGCTTCCAGCCTTGCCACCCCACCCGCTTTTTGTGCTTTTGCTTTTTTTTTTTTTGGTACCGGGAATCAAACTCGGGCTTGCCAAGGAAGTGCTTATACCTTTGAGCTACATCCCCTTCCCTGTGCTTTTGTTTTAAACATACTAATTATTATTATTTTTTCCTTATTAAACCCAGGGCCTTCCCACTGAGCTGCCTTCCCAGCTTTTTTCATTTTTTGTTTTGAGACAGGTCCAACCCAGACTGGACTCAAATTTGTAATCCTTATGCCTCAGCCACCCAAAGTACTGAGATTACAGGCAAAAATAGTGGATTCTGATTAGGAAAATGCAAGGTGCTAATTTGTGGGAAGTGACTGAATTTCTTGGAATAACTGCTGTAACATTGTTGCCAGTTTGTTTTCTGTAATTGTTACAGTAGTTACTCTTAGTTCCTATGTTTGATCTTTGTGCTTGATTTTTAAAATGGTTACTAAGATGATGAGTTGTAGTTACTAAGGTTGTCTGTAATATTATCATGTTCATAATTCTTTGGTTTTTTAATCTTTTTATTATTTATTGAGTCAGGGTCTCACTATAGTTTAGTCTGGCCTTGAGTTCACTGTGTAGCGCAGATTGGCCTAGAACTTGTGGGATCCTCTTACCTCAGCCCCTCCAGTGCTGAGATTACAGGTGTGCGCTGCCACGCCCACCTTTTTAAAATTATATTTTAAGATCAAGCATCTTCTCAGAAGAAGTTCCAAGTGTGAAGATCAGAGCTTTATCTTCTGCCTGAGTACTGTTGGCTCTCAATCTGTGGGTTCTACACATCCTCATGGTCAACCACTTTGAAAAAGAATTGGATGTATATTAAAACATGTACGGACTTCCCTATGTCATCACACGAATGTAACAGTTGCTTAGTATTTACATTACATTAGGTACTATATAATTTAGAAATGATTTACTTTAAGGTATACAGAGGATTTGTATAGGTGATCAGGTTTGTTTCAGGTACTCTGACTTTGGTTATTAAAACAGCAAAAATCTTTTAAGCATATGTAAACCTATACATACATAGCTTTCTTTATATGTAACAGGCACGTCTTACCTTTTGTAACCAGGGCCACCGATAGCTGCTATAAAATATTAAGCACTGTAGAAGTGTGTCAGTAGGACATGAAAGTTCTCCCACAACCACCCACCGTATCTGGGCAAGATCCAAGCAGTGGGCTTCATGGTGGCCTTTACCTTTGCCCTTAAGATGAGGTAGCCAACTGAATGGACAGCTCCATCAGTTAGAATGTGTCATTTATTAACTCAGTGGTTTTATAACCAGAAGTAAGTATCGGTGATGCTGGGGGAATCTTTTCAAAATACCTGGGCTGTAAAACCTGTCTTGCTAAAATCAGACTCAGAAGTAAAGCCTAGGCATATGATTTTTTTTTTTAGAAGTCATTCTGCTGTATATAGAGTAAGTTTTTATCAGTAACTAAGAAGAGTATATTAAGTGTGGGCTTTTATGAAAGGTTTTGCTTATTTCAAGGCTTTTTAGAAATTAACATCATTGATAGTAATCTTTGCTTTGGACCCTCACAACTGCCTTCCTTTGGGGCATTGGGAGGTGCAGAAAGGTAGGTTAGGGTTAAAGGAGGGCACCGAGTGATGGCAGTTTTCTTTCTTAAAAGTCTGTTAATTTAAAACAGACATGTGATCCTAGAAATATCAAGCTGATGCCAGTAGTTCAAGCTGCTGGATGTGCAGCCTTGCTATGAGACCCTGAAATTGCTAGCATCTCTCCTTTTGTTTTTTAAGATTGATAAAATTTCTGAGAAAATATTTTCTTACTTAAATCTAAAGTAAAGAGAGTTGACAGATCAAACGTCTTTGCCATTGAATTGCTTGTTGTTTTTGTCTTTTTAGTTAAAATGTTGTTACAAATTACGTGGCTTTCAAGGAGGAATTGCTGTGGATAGGGAAGCTTGGAAGCAGAGGAGCAGTTCCAAAGGTTTGGGGGCAGGTAGGGCAGGTAATGGCAGCCATGTTCACACAGACAGATGCCATTGTGCCAGAGTGACTCTCAGAAGACAGGGCTGTTTCTAAAGAGTTGAGGACAGATTGTTTGGAATGAGCAATGGCTTGGCAAAGTAGGTCCTTGGGCATATGATTTACCAAATTATAAACCTATTGTAGGTATTCATTATGCTATTTATTTATTTATTTATTTATTTATTTGGTCTTTTTGAGGCAGGATTTTGCCATGCGGTTCAGGCTGGCCTTGAGCTCACTTTGTAGCCCAGGCTGGTCTCAAACTCACAACGATCCTCCTGCCTCAGCCTCCCAAGTGCTGGGATTACAGGTGTCCGCCACCAGGCCCGGCCACAGACTATTTTTATAAATGCAATTTTATTGACAGATACATTCATATAGTTACATATACTCTTATGAGTATTTCTGTCCTACAAGGGCAGAGTTGAATACTTGGACTGAGACTAGCTTGTGAGGCTGGGAAAAGCAAGAACTATTTACTGTCTGTAGGTCTTTTCTTTTTTATTTTAAGTAATTAATTTATTTGAGACAGGGCCTGGCTTTGTAGTCCAGGCTGGGTTCGAACTCATGGCACTCCTCCTGCCTCAGCCTCCTGAGTGCTGGGACCTGCCATACCACTCCTGCCTGTAAGGTCCTTCCTTTAGATCCTCTGGGCTTTGTTATAACTAACAACAAAGTATCTCAGCCTTAAAACACTGTTGCAGTTTTGAACCAGATAATTATTTGTGCATTATAGGGGTGTGGCAGGTAGCCCTTGGTGGAGAACTACTAATTCAGACACAGCATATACATTTCATAAAGATGTGATTTTTCTCTTGTGCTTTTCTTTGATGTTTCATTTCTAAGGTTTTTCTTTGAGGTACTGGGGATTGAACCCAGGGCCTTGTACATACTAGGCAACCGCTTGACTATTGAAATACATGCCTAGCCTTCTAATTTTCTTTATTTTTACATAATGTAAGTACATTTTGTTAAAATAATAGTTTTGGCAGAAGAGTAACTGAAGAAAAGGGAGCAGTGCTAACCCTGCAAAGGCTCTTCCCCTGCTGTGCTTCTCACCGCCCTCGCTGCCAGTCTGTGCTGCTTCTGGGCAGCCAGTGTCCGGCAGCTCAGCCACCGGGCTGCGAAGCTGTGGCTTGGTCTGACTTGCAGTGTTGTTCTAAGGCCCCCTGTGCAAAGCGCTGCGTGCTGTGGGAAACGCCCCTCAGTTACTCTTCAGCCCCTGAGGCCGTGTCCTTTGAGGACAGACCTTGGAGATGGTAGAGTGACTCATTGTGTGTTTTATAGGCTGGGGTTTTTTCTTCATGGCATCTTTCTGTGTTCATGTTGTAGCAGTTAAGATTCCCCTCTTCTCCTGGTCTCGGACCCTAAGTAATGAACCCAGTGACAGAGGAGAGCACCCCACATGGGTGACAGCAGGACATGGCACTGACTTCAGAGCGGGGCTCCGTGCGCACTCCTACCGTGCAGCCTGCGGTCTTGGACAGCGTTACACTTCTGTTTACGTTGCTTGGGAGAGAATTGTTGAGAAATTAAATGATAATATATGGAAAGCTCTGAGTTCAGCCCCTCTGTAACATAGTAAATGCCGTGTAAATATTAGGTATTATTAGCCTTTACTCCTCTGCACATGTAGTGTCATACATGCAAATCTGAGACTCTGTATGAAGTAAAACTGGATTATATTGAGGAATATTTGAAACGTAAATGTAGAAATTTTATTGAGACTAAAAGGTAACGTCATTTTTATTTTGGTTTTTATTCTTTAGGTATTACACGAAACCTTCCCTAAACACACATTTCTAATGAATGGCTTAATTCAAGGAGTAAAGGTGAGTTATACATGTTTATTATGTACATATTTATATATGTGTAATTCTGCCAGTATTAAATTGACTAAACCATTAAATGTCCACTTTTGCAATTAGACTGTAACAGGGGAATTATGTAATACCTTAGGCTAACAGGGTTTTAAATAGAATTTGACTCAGATATTGCCAGTTGTGTGTAATACATCACATATTTTTTCTGTTTTACGTTCACATTATTCCAGAGGTCTTAGTGCTTTATAAACTGAGAATATAGATTGGAAAAAAGAACTATGTCTTAAAAAAATCCCTAAGTCCAATTTGTAACAGCATGGTGTACAGTGTTGGTTATTAAATACATTTTGTATACACAAATCTAACACTATTAAAGTAAGTAGCTCATCAGTGTAAAATGGGCAGTTAGCACATGATATTCCTTCTAAAACTGCTAATGTAGAGTTACTGTGATAGATAGAGAATTCACTAGAGCATTGTTTAATACCTAGCAAGAGCCCTGCAGGTAATTCTAGCCTGAGAAGACTTAAAATATATGTAGACAAATGTTATTTATTCAAATTTGATTTATTTTAGAAACATTTATTTAGAATTATGATAGTAAAATGACTTACATCTGGCTCCTGGATATGCAGCGCACTTCATGGTATTCAAATTCTGTTTAGGGCTTGCTGTCGTTCCTCAGCGCCCCTCTTATTGGTGCTCTTTCTGACGTTTGGGGCCGAAAGTCCTTCCTGCTGCTGACGGTGTTTTTCACATGTGCCCCAATTCCGTTAATGAAGATCAGCCCCTGGTACGTGCATATTCAGATTATGGCAGTAAAATACCATCTTCTGTGAATTGCTTTCTTAATGTTTATTTGTTGCATTTTTCTTGCCAACTTATCTATATAGAGTTTAGTTTTTATTCTGGAAAGTTTGTTCTTTAACACAGATAGGGCCCCTAAAAATACAGTGCCTGATAGGGATTGAAAGCTGAATGTGCCTGTTGGAGACACGCAGACCAACAGCGAGCCTGCTTTGGGGTTTCAGAACCTGGGTCAGGGACTGGGCAGAGCTGCTAACCTTTTGTTTTCCCATTGTTTGTATTAATTAGCAGTAGGCTTTAGTGATATCTGTAAAGCCCAAATTAATAGTTGCCTGAAGTCAAGGCAGCGTATTTCTCTGTCCACATAAAGAGTCTGCGCTGGAGTTGTCCGGGGTGGGATAGCAGTTCTGGGAGCAGCCTTCTGTCTTGCTGCTCTGCCATCCTCAGCTGTTGCCTCTCGGACTGAACGGCTACTCAGGCACGAAGGCATGGCTAAGAAAGCCACGCTGCCTTCTTTTAAGGAAGCGTTGTAGAATTCCCATTTGGCCTCTGTGTGTGTCTCTGTGGTCAGGTTTTAGGCATTTATTTCTCATCGTTATGAGACCAGGCGCCTGGTCACTCTGATGAAAATTAGGAGGAAAAGAAGGAAAGCTCCCCAGAGAGAGTGGATGTCACAGAGATAGAGTACTAGATTTATCCTTCGTTATTTCTCCTTCACTGCTGTTAATGTTAATTCACTTCACAAATGTGCTGTACTGTGTTTCCACTGTGTATCCAGAAAAGCCTGGGAGGAACATGGGGTAGGGTCTTCTCCGATGTGTTAAAGACCTTGCAGTTGAAATCTTACCAAAGGAATTCAGGAAGTGCATGGAGACTTAGCTGTGGAAAACTGTGCTAAAGAATTTTAGTACTGATAAAGGCTGGTGAAGTGATATTTTGAAAGTTTATTTTGATTATATGTGATATTTAAAAACTAAACATCACTAAAATACAAACTTCGTACTCCCAACCAATATTTTGGAATCATCTGTAGGAAAATATAGTTTGCTTTTTAAAATATTACTCATTCTCTGTAGTGACTGTTGTCAATTTCACGAACACTGCCACTCCTGTGTCTTCTGTGTGAAGGCTTGAATTTATTTTGCCAACATTTGAAGTGCTAAAGATAATTTATATGAAGCACCTAGTTTCTATATATAGCTCAAAATAGATATGAAGTAGACTTTGTTGAATTTTGTGTAGTACTGTGATGAGAAATAGGAGTTAGCGAAGTGTAATAGATCATTTTGGTGGTGTATTTAAGTTAACAACAGAGCCACTTAACACTTGAATAGTTGGGTGAAAGATTCACGTGAATACATTATTTTCTTTTAAATGCTGTATCCCTGATTAAAGGGAAGAGCACTTCTCATACCCATGTTTTCATGGTGTCTGTGACTTAGGGTTTATCGAAGTGTTGATCATGAACTGTTCTAGAAAGCTCTTGAGTAAAATTATTCTTAATTAGCTAATAGAAATGAAGGAAAGTGCAAGTAATAGCCACCGTTCTAATATTTCTCGTCCATTGCTTTTTGTTAGGTGGTACTTTGCTGTCATCTCTGTTTCTGGGGTCTTCGCAGTTACTTTCTCGGTGGTATTTGCATATGTAGCAGATATAACCCAAGAGCATGAAAGAAGTATGGCTTACGGCTTGGTATGTATATTCACCCTACACCTTCGTGACTGAAAAATACCTTGTTTAGAAGCATTCTTACAAGAACGCAAACCTTGCATTACAAGATTTATTTTTTGCATAAACATATGTATCAGAAATAAAGTTATCCATTAAACTATACTGTAAGTTACATGTAAGAATTGAACTTGAAGTATATTTTACCTTATGGAGTTTTTTGCTTGTTTCTGTGTTGTGAGGGATTGAACCCAGGCCCTTGAACATGCTAAGAAAGTGCTCTAGCAGTGAGCTATACCCTCAGCCTGTAACAAACACTAAAAGGAAGGAATTATTTACTGTTACCAGTTTACAAGTTGCTGTACACACGTCCTGCCTTAGTTGGAAACAGGACTGGGAGTATCTATCTAGCCCAGCCTGGGCTGGGAGTATCAGCACCCGCCTTCCCTGGCTGAATGGGCCTGTGAGGCCGCTGTCCCTTGGACTATTATTGCACACCTGTGTGCCTTTTGACACCCACAGCACTGTTTGGGGAATGAACGGTAATGCAGTGTGGCGTAATCTCGGGGGGGGGGGCACCGTCAGCACGGTAATATGTGCGTCATTCCCTGGAAAGCCAGAAGCAGATCAGTGACGAGGTTCTCCAGTACAGATCAAGCATATCATGACAGAGAAGGATCAGATGTTACATTGGTTTGAATCTTAGGATTTCTAAGAAACTGACTTATTCATTCAGAGAACATAATAGCACAGAATCTTAGAATTAGGAGGGAAAGTACTTGTTGGGAGAAAATGACGCAAAGTAATGATTTCATTTACAAACTTAGAGCATTAAGTGATATGAGGCCAATGATAGCTAGGATTTTTAAAAACAGTTTTACTGAGGTGTAGTTTATATGTCATGAAATTCATCCATTTTATGTG
This sequence comes from Dinomys branickii, assembly GCA_004027595.1. NCBI lineage: Eukaryota > Metazoa > Chordata > Mammalia > Rodentia > Dinomyidae > Dinomys > Dinomys branickii. The sequence continues at coordinate 109,594 of PVLD010003618.1, forward strand.
TATAGTTCAGTGAATCTTAATTTATGAAGTTGTAGAACCAACACAGTAGTACAGTTTTGAATTTTTTTGTTTAATTTTTTTGCCCTGGCAGAGCTTTTTAATTAACAGTATTGAGTGTGGAGATTTTTTGTGGTAAAGACATATTCTGTAAATGACCACTTAAATCCAGAAATGGTGTGGATACAACACAGCAGAAAGTGATCTTCATGATCCTCCCTCCATCTGACCAAAGAGAAGTAGCCACAAAGGCGAGAGAACTGAGGGGCAGGAGATGACTCGCCTCAGCGGGACCGTCACTGCACCTGTGCTCCCTGGTGTGCAGGCGCGCTCCCTGTGAACGCCCTTGAGGAAGCGCCAGGGCTCTGTGAGCCCGAAGGTGGCACAGGCCAGGTCTAGCACACTGCTGTGAGCCCAGAGAACACCCCAGGCCCTTGTACCGTTCTTCTTACCTCTCACCCAGGAAGCCAGCAATCTACATTCTACCTCTAGTTTTGCCTTTTTTAGAAATGTCATCTAGCCAGGGGTGGTGGCACATCCTGTAATCCCAGCACTTGGGAGGCTGAGGCAGGAGGACTGCAGCCAATTCGAGGCCAGTCTGAACTAAAAGTGAGACCCTGTCTCAAAAGGGCCTCCCCCCAAAGAAATGTCCTATAAATGAAATAGTACAAAATCTAATCTATATCTAGCTGCTTTCATTTAGCATCATCTTTTGAGATTTGTCCGAGTGGTACTGTGAACACATGGTTTATTGCTGTGTAGTATGTGACTGACGGAATGTACTACATTTTGTTCACCTGTTTAGGGCATTTGGGGTGATAGCTAGTTGTTTTACGTTACTAGGGTTTGACGTATTTGTTCACGTAACTGACCCCCGTTGCCTCTCCTGCGCACTGGGCGGCTGTTGCTCAGGAGGTCGGGCCTGTCTGGAGCTCATGTGTCTCCTCTCTCTGTGTCCTGGGCGCTTTCCTATGTTGTCAGGCTGGCCGGGGCTTAACCAGCGTTTTCAGAAGTGTCCCCAGTGCTTGCGTGCGTGTTCTCAGTCCTTCCCATCTTACCAGGTCGTTTTGTCCCAGGGCCTAACATCATTATTTTCATTATTTCTTTTTCTGAGACTGCTTTGTGGTTTGCTACCCACCCACCTTGGTGAGAAACACCCTGCTTAAGTGCCCCTCCTGCCCTACCTCGTGTGCTCAGACCATAGCCACAGCCAGCATGCCCTGCTCCCGGTGACGCTGTTACCAGTGAGAGCGGCTCAGAGTCCTTACTTCAGTTGTCCCTGAGTAGACAGCAGAACAATGGTTTTCAGATCCCTTTCTTGAAGAGGACCAAGAATTCGTGGTGGTGCCCTAACTAGCATGGCTGACAGGGAGCGGGTATTTGGGTAGTGCTTTAGGCCCCAGCTAAAACACATAATTTTTTCTTTTCTAAAATCTGTTTTACATACGAATTTGCCAATAGGATTCATTTGCACAGCAGACTCCAAGGCTTGAGAAAGAAGGCCCATTTAATGTTGGGCCTGCCTGATGTGGTGGTGCACGCCTGTAATCCTGGCTCTTGTGAGGCTGAGGCAGGAGGATTGCTGCGAGTTTGAGGTCAGCCTGGACTACATAGTGAGACATTGTCTTAAGGAAAGTTGGAATCCATTGTCCTTAGAGGCTAGTACATATATTTTAGACAACTATTTGATCCTTTTATCTTCCTGCAAAGTAGAGTACGAGAAAAGCGGCACAGGTAACAGCAGGCTGTGGTAGCGGCTCTGGCAAAAATGGGATTATGAAAGGAGTGACGTGAAGTTAAAGTGGCCAAGGTGCCCCAGCTAGCTCTTCTTCTCTGTCCTTACTCTGTTGCAGGTTTCAGCAACATTTGCTGCGAGTTTAGTCACCAGCCCTGCGATTGGTGCGTACCTTGGGCGGGCATACGGAGACAGCTTGGTCGTGGTCCTGGCTACAGCAATCGCTTTGCTCGACATTTGCTTTATTCTTGTTGCTGTGCCTGAGTCCCTGCCTGAGAAGATGCGGCCGGCCTCGTGGGGGGCGCCCATTTCCTGGGAACAGGCGGACCCTTTTGCAGTAAGTTTATGCTTTTGTTCTCTTTAGCAAGAAGAAAAGAAACAGAAAAAAGGACATGATTGATTGCATTCTTAGTATTTTGCCGTGCATTTTCCCCCAACATCTTGAAATATGTTTTGGAGTAGTTTGGGGAAATGAAGTAATTTTAAAAGGCAACTAGCTGTCTGTGTACAGGACCAGAAGGGTGAAAGACCTTACGTCAGCCTTTTCCTTGTTCCAGTCTTTAAAAAAAGTGGGCCAAGACTCGATAGTGCTGCTCATCTGCATCACGGTGTTTCTGTCCTACCTGCCGGAGGCGGGCCAGTACTCCAGCTTCTTTCTGTACCTCAGACAGGTAAAGTCCTGTTCTAGCAACGGCCTTTCCTTTCATTACTTGGTGCCAGAAGAAAAATGCTTATCTTGGGAGATCTGTAATCAGCAGGGAGCATTAAGATGAGTACATTTTTTTTTTTTTTTTTTTCGGTACTGGGGATCGAACTCAGGACCCTGTGCTTGCTAGGCAGGCGCTTATTCCACTGAGCTATATCCCCAGCCCCAAGATGAGTACATTTTGTAAACAGCAGTCTCCTAGACTTAACACTCTTGTTCAGGGTGCCTGATATTTCTTACTCCTTTCTTAAGAAGATTTAATTTAGGCAAAAGTTTTCCCTATCAGGACAAGCAGTTTGAGCGTATTTGTTCCTTCATAGGGTACTGGGTGCCCTAATGCAACCTGTTCATCTTGAGTCTCTCTCCCTGAGAAGCTGGGGGGGGGGGCAGCTAGCCAACAGGAGAGCACACACACGTCTCCTCCTCTCACTGGGCCTGCGGGGTGGGGTGGAGTGTTTTATAGATACCTCTACAGAGCAGGACGCACAGCATTTCTCTGCAAAATGATTGTGTGCTTGACAGCAGACTCCCAACTTAGTAAATAATCAAATTAAGGGAACATAGAAATAGTTATTTTTAGTGTGTTGACTTAACTGTATTTCATCTAGAGAATGTTTTAATGAAATAAAAATTGAATTAAATGAGTTAAAACATTGTTCATAAATTTTTTATAAACTTGGTTTATATTAAATATTAAAACTTTGTTTATAAATTTTTTGGGGGGTGGGGTCCATTTCATGTTGATATATAAGTAGTTGCATTACTATGGTACTTTTTTATACCTTTTTATTCAGTAATTTTACTTGTTCTGGAAACCTAGATAATGAAATTTTCACCAGAAAGTGTGGCGGCATTCATAGCAGTCCTTGGCATTCTTTCCATTATTGCACAGGTGAGTTTCTTTTTTGGTAGAATGATGTCATAGAGTGACCTTGATTGACTATTTGAATGGGACCTGAGACTGACAGTAGTAGTGTTAAATTCCATTAAGTTTATACCGTACCTAACCAGCTGTAGCAGCAGTAAGCACCTAGCAAATCTAGGCAGTAACACTGCACAGAAATGAGTTGAAGCTGTTTATAGGGAATTTGTACTCTGTTCAGCAAAGACCATGTGGCATATGGGATATGGAAGAGAAGTCTCGAGTGCACACAGTCCTGTGGGAAGATGTGCAAACAGACCAGAAGGGTGTGGCTGGACTGGCATTGTGCAGATCCCTGCAGGAGCAGAGTCCACCACTGGTGAGCCTGGGAAGGAGCAGGCACCACCTCTGCCAGCACTGCTGGGCAGCGGATGTGTGCAGGCCCACAGGCTGGGGTGGGGGTCCCGTACACGGCATTTGGTGTCCAGTGCTTACATGGGCACCGTCTCTAAGAGGATGGTCACATTAACAGCAGATTAGTTGGCCTTCAAACAAGTGAATGGAAAGGTAAAACCAGCGTGTAAATAGAAAAGTTCATGTCACGAGTTACTGTGATACTATGGGTAGCCTCAGAAGTGTGCTGTTGTGAATGACTTATTCTCTGTTGAGATAAATGGATGAAAGAAAATGTGTGCTGAGATACTACACATGTACATAATCAGCCATGAAGTAGGGTACCTCTGAGTTAATTATAGGGAGACAGATGTCTCTTGAGACCGTAATGCTAAGTGAAATAAACCAGACACAAACTCAGAAATTACATATAAGCATTGTGGACTAACTTTGACCTGAAAAAACTTTAAAAAGCCAGGTGTGGTGGCGCATGCCTATAATTCCAGCACATAAGAGGCTGAGGCAAGATGATCACCTCAAGTTTGAAGCCAGCTTGGGCTGCATAATGAGACACTTGTTTCAAAAAATAAGAAAATACTTCTTTAAAGCTGTTACATAGCAGAGATCTCACTCTTCAGTTACACTTTATATGCCTGTTTTTAACATCTGATTTAATGGGTCCCCAGTAGAAACATACTGAATACAGAGTTTTAACTTTCACTCTTCTAACCCTTAATCTGGAGCTCTGTGAACAGAAGGATGCTTTTCTTTGCCTCAGCTTCCCAAGTAGCTCCCTGGCCCAGAGGGATCTTTCATCTCCTTACACAAGTTGCAGCCACAAGCTCACATACACTCAGGACAAGTATTGCTGCAAAACCAAACTGAAGAAAAGTAGTTATGGTCCTGTTAGAGTGAGATTACTAAGTAGGTTCTCTTTTTTAAAATCTTTATTTTGGTGAACTTGGTTTTTTTCTCCCCAGACCATAGTCCTGAGTTTACTTATGAGGTCAATTGGAAATAAGAACACCATTTTACTGGGTCTGGGATTTCAGATACTGCAGCTGGCGTGGTATGGATTCGGCTCAGAACCATGGTAGGTGTGGCTGTTGTGATGTCCGTGTTCTGGTTGGCATTTGCCACTTCGTCTGCTTCTCAGTGCAGGCCTAGCTGCATCTCCGCAGTGCTCATCCTTGAGCATGGTGCCGCTTCCCACCAGCTACTCTCCTACAGTTGCTTGAAGGTGCAGAGGTGACATTTACAGCTCAGTGACTGGCTGAACTTTTACATGGTGTTCCCGACCTTCTAGGTGTCTGAAGGGCACATAGTCGAGGTCACTTTGTGACTGGGAAAAGCATGAAGTCCCACAGAGCCGAGGCGCTGCGAGTTGCATCTACTCTTCTGTTTCTCATGCTGTCATCACTGATAGCATCGAGAAGGGGGCTGAAGTGCATCCGTCTGCTCCAGCTTCATGCTCGGTCTCTACCTCTCTTGCAGCCTGGCTTCCTGCAGTCAGCTGATAGAGTGGTGACAGTGTTCAGACCCACACTGCTGGGCACAGGTGTTACAGAACCGAGCTTCGTGGTGTGCACTCGGTTCCAGACAACTAGCTACACTACCTTGTCTCTGTGTGGACTTCGGGACGAGTAAACATCAAGAATGTTTTGCTGAGCAAATTTTTCCAGTCTGTTACAAAGAGGTGCTCGCAGCTTAAATAATCTAAAACACTCCTTTTTAAAAATTTTTTTTATCTTTTTGAGATGGTCTTACTGTGCAGTTCAGGCTGGCCTTGAGCTCACTTTGTAGCCTAAGCTGGTCTCGAACTCATGGTGATCCTCCTGCTTCAGCCTCTCAGGGCTGGGATTACGGGCATGCCTCACCACCCGGCTTAAAACATTTCTTTTAAACATCAAGGCTACAGCATCTTATTTACTTACTCTTTACAATTTAAAGATTAGACTGAATCACTGATGCCTTTACCCTGAATCAGAAGGCAGGACTTTAGTGGAAGACTTTACATCCTTTTTTTGTGTGTGTATGGTGCTGGGGATCAAACCTAGGGCCTTATGCATGCAAGGCAAGAACTCTACTGCTGAGTCACATCCCCAGCCCCTATGAACTTACGTTTAGAAGCATTTTGATGTTTACCAGTACTGTATATTATTATCTCCACTTCCTCCAGAAATAATGCCCATGACATTTCACAGTTTGACATGGTATCCCAATTTTATATTAAAGACCTACACCATTCTTGTGAATAAGTGGTGGTTCTTTTTGAGAATAACACGGTTACACTTTGAAGTTCCACAGCCGTTCTGCAGTGAGCACAACTTGGTTAGAAGCATGCAGACCTTGATAGGTACGGTACTGTGGGAAAGAAGCATTCAATTTTTGTGTCGCCTCTTTGATCACAGGATGATGTGGGCTGCCGGGGCAGTAGCAGCCATGTCCAGCATTACCTTTCCTGCTGTCAGCGCCCTGGTTTCACGGACTGCTGATGCTGACCAGCAGGGTGAGTTGGCAGGAGCCCATGATGGTTACTGGCGAGCACGGGGTGTTCTAATCTCGTTTTCTCTGTACTGCACATAAGTACTGAACCCGGTATCTTTATGTAGACAATCTTAAAGTTGCTATCAGTGGTCAGCAGGAAAAGCAGATCTAGGGTTTTATCAGGTGGGTATGTATTCTCTTAGTTAGAGTGTGTGGTCCTGTTAGGGAACAGTAACTGCTTCTTTAAACATTTGCTGCTGTGTTACCACAGTTAGGATGCATTCATAGTCCTTTTCTCAAAATCTTAAATCTTAGGCTTTACTTATCTAAAGACATATAACAAAAGTCTTAGGATTTTTTGATAGGTACATTTAGTTATTGGACCGCTAACAGAGGAGGCATAAGTCTTTGAAAAAGGTAGGGGTTGTCTATTTGGTGGGGGGGCAGTTCTAGCGATAAGGAAAAGAACAGGTTTTACAAAAGAATGGCAGTGTTTACTTAGAAAACCAGGAAGGCCAAAAAGCAAGTTGCATTTTAAATTGGAGAGAAGATCCCAGAGCAACAAACTCAACAGCCCTGTATGCATCTGACTAGAAGGGGTCTTTAGTATTGTGGTCCACTGGGAAGGTAAGGGTTATACTTGCGAACTCATGGCTGATGTTACTCAGTTGTCTCTCTGTTCAGCCTGTACGTAGGTGTGAGTGTTAAGATGCACGCTCCGCGCAGCTGGTGGCCTCCAGGTAGTTTCAATGCCAGTATGTTGAAAGCCTTGATTTCATGTTGATTGCACATTTGTACTTGTCTTTAGAGTACAAGATACATGTAGTATACTAAACGACTTCTGTAAACAACACAGGTGTTGTTCAAGGAATGATAACAGGAATCCGAGGACTGTGCAATGGCTTGGGGCCAGCCCTTTATGGATTCATTTTCTACATATTCCACGTGGAGCTTAAAGAACTGCCAATAACAGGAACCGACTTGGGGACAAACACAAGCCCGCAGCACCACTTTGAACAGGTAATGCTTCATTCCCATAAAGTTAGGTAGTTTGTGATGATGTTTATTGTCATGAAATTGCTTTGGATTGAATCAAACACTTAAAAACCAAAGTCTCTACGCAAAAAGTGGGGGTGGGGACAAAACCCAGCGAAGCCTGAGGGAACTGTACTCTCCTGTGCGCCTCTTGGTGAGATTGGCTGCTTGAGCTTTTTTATTCTTAAGGGTGAAAAATTTGTCAAGTTCCATCCAACAGTGTATGTTAAACTACCTCTCTGTACAACTGTGTGTTTCCGAGGAGGCTTTTACCATGCTCCCTGGTAAGCTGCCTCTGTGCAGAATGTGAGTTATGTGTCTCTGTTAACTGGTTTGTTTTATTTTGACCTTGTAACTGAAAATATTAATGCTAAACAACATTAATCATTTTAGTGAATACACATGCGTCAGTTTTCTGGCTTACTTAGAATTCTACGTTAATCTTAGAACCAGCTAAGCTACTTCTAAGTAAAAAAAAAAGAATGTTACACATCAGTGAAACCGGAAATGCAAGTTTTTTGCCAAGAGTGCATATAATTTGGGGCCTAAATATTCAGTCAATTCAGAATTATTTTGACAGCTTGAAATTTCTGCTATTACTAGTGCCTAATACTTGAGTAACATGCTGGGTGTTATGCACATGTTCTGGTCATGCCTGCCCATTATGCCTGCCCCCCTCCCCCCTACTGCTTTACCTAGCAAGACGGTCACCCGCATCACCCCTTTTCCTGCAGGAACAGAACTTTGACCTTCCTTGTGACCGACACTTCATTGTGTACCACAAGTCTGTACCACACTGATCCGTTTTTCTGTTGATGACAGCAAGGCTGTTTTCTGATCTTGGCTGTTGTGAACTGTGTCAGTCAGCATGGCTGTGCAGGTGTCCCTGGAATTTGGTGACTTCCTGCCAGTGTATAGAGCGGCAGAGCTAGAATTTCATTGTAGCTCTTTCTGTAGAAATCTCCGCACTGAGTTCCATGGTGGCTGCACTGACTTAGATTCTGACCAGCAGTGAGAAAGGTTCCTCTCCTCCTCCAACCTCACCAGCATTTGTTTTTGGTCCCAGAGATGGAACTCAGAACCTCATGCTTGCCAGGCAGGTGCTTTGCCACTGAGCTACATCCCCAGTCCGTTGTGTACTCTTGATGATGGCCATTCTGACTGGGGTGAGGTGAAATCTCAATGTAATTTTGATTGGAAAATCTCTAATGACTAATTAATTTTTTTTCATGTAGTTCCTGGCCATGCGTACATCTGAGAAGTGTCTCTTCAGTAGATTTGCTCACTTACTAAGTCAGCTGTTTGATTTTTAGGGTTTTTCCTTTATATCTTAATCCACTCTCTGAGGAGTATTTTCAAAGATTTTCTCCCATCCTGTAGGTCCTTTATTCTGTTACTGCCCTTAGCAGGAAGAAACTTCAATTTGATGTAGTCTGACTTGTTGATTCCTGCTGCTATCTCTTGTGCTGTTTAAGTCTGAAGTGTCTCCCTGTGCCTGAAGTGTTTCCCCTGTGTTTTCTTGCGGCAGTTGCAGTGTTTCAGGTCTTATGCCCAGGACTCTGAACCACGTGAATTACCGTTTGTACAGTGCAAGATGTAGGGACCAGGTGGATATCCAGTTTCCCCAGCACTGTTCAGTAGTCGTCTTTTCTCCAGTTTGTATTTTGGCTTCTTTGTCCGAATCACATGGCCATACTTGGGTTTTTCTGTGTGCTCTGTTCTGTCACAGTGGTCTACGATGTGTCTCTCTTGGTGCTAATAACATCATGCTGGCTTTTTGGTTTCTTTTTTTGAGATACTGTCTCACTATGTAGGCCAGGCTGGCCTTGAACTCTTGGTGACCATCCTGCCTCAGCCTCTCAAATGCTGGCACTGTGGGCATGTGCCACCATGCCCATCTCGTGCTGTTGCTCCTGTGGGACTTCAGCTGGATTCTGTAGTACCACCAGTTTTGCTTTTTTTCCTTAGGACTGCTTGGAGTGTTGTACATCCTTTATGTTTCCATAGGAGTTTTAGCATTGCTTTTTCTAGCACTGTAAAGGAGATTGGTATTTTGATAGAGATTGCACTGACTCTGTTAGTGACCAACACAATATTCATTGTGCTGACCTGTGCACATGGGAGGCTGTTCTAGCTTGTTTTCTGCACTGTTTTTCTTCACTGCTCTGTCATTTTTAGGGTGCAGGTCTTTTCACCTCCTTTGTTAGAGTGATCCCTGAGTATTTTATTTGAAGCTGTTGTGATTGGAACTGTGTTTTTGATTTCTTGGCTAGTGAAATGCTGGAGTATAGAGAAGGTGTTGATTTTTTTAAAATGTTGATCTTACATCCTTCATGAAATTTCCTTTTCAAATCAAAGAAAGTGATAGTTGACTTCTGGGATTAACACTGTATGCTTTCTTTAGTGCTGTCAAACTAAGGCATTTAAAGTGATGATACGGCGTTTCTGTGCCAGCTGGTTTGCTAGTTCTTTTTTCATTTTCTAGTGTCTTTGATGTTTTTATTATTAAAGCCTACTATTTTTTTTTAAGAGTAGGAAAATGTATCGGCAAAGGGAGTAGGAGTGCTCCTCTGGGACAGGAGCCCCCGTAGGTTGCCACCTGTTGACTGTACACAGGGAGCTTCAGTGGGTGCGTTTTGGTCATACCCACCCCATTCCCTTGCTCTTTGTCTGGTAACAGTCTCTGTGTTCATGTCGTCTTTTTTTAGACGCCACATATTAGGGAGAATGTACAGCACTTGCCTCCCTGGACGATGCGCTCCATTTCTGTCTCTTCTCTTGAAAACAATTTGTTTTTATGACTGAATTAATATTCCATATGAGTACATGCCTTCTGTGTCTGTGTGCTGGCGGTGGCTGGCTGGTGCAGGCAGGGCCTCTGTAAACCTTGTGGTGCGCAGTGTCCCCGTACCTTAGGTGTAGCTAAAGAGTGGGACAGCTGGATCAAACAGTGACCCTGTCTTCACTTTCTTGAGGATTGTTTTACCAGTTCTCATTTCTAGAATTTTACACTGATAGTGAATATCCTTTCTCCTGAGAAGGGAATTCTCCTGAGAAGGGAATGTGTGTAACTGTGTAAAATCATTGGCTTGTAATTCACAACAATCTTTTACTTGTTGTTACTAAAAGATAAGCAGTTCTTATGAGCAAGTGCGTTTCTGCAAAACACCTAATGATTCTTTTCTTTCCCAGAATTCCATCATCCCTGGGCCTCCCTTCCTCTTCGGAGCCTGTTCGGTCCTGCTGGCTCTGCTTGTTGCCTTGTTTATTCCTGAACACACCAATTTAAGCTTACGGTCCAGCAGCTGGAGAAAGCACTGCGGCAGTCACAGCCACCCTCATGGCACACAAGCGCCAGGGGAGGCCAAAGAGCCTTTACTCCAGGACACAAATGTGTGACGGCCCGAATCAGGAAGACTTATCTGTCAGCACCCAGGTCTTAGTTTTCACCTGTAGTTCTGAATGTACATTCCATTTCCATCTACAGCATACTTTGATTGTCTGAGGAATGTATCTGCATGAACTCTGTGGGAACTAAAGAAGGAACTAAAAGAACTGGACAGTTTTCCAAAGATGTTATCATTTCTTTTGAAAAGAAACCTTTTGTTTATTAGTACCAGTTTCTTGCCACTAAACTGTTTTATTACATACCCTTTAGTTAAAGAGTATATATGTAACTTCTTAGATATTAGCATATATTTCTCTGCTACCATTTCCTGAAGGTGTTGAGCTTTAACTCTGCGCTGGCTCTCAGTGAGACCAAGTAGGTATTATGATTGTGAATCAGTTTGTTTTTAACACTGTAAAACCCTGAGTCCGATTTTAATATTATAAAATCTTGGATCAAATAATTCAAAGCCTTAATGCAGATGCACTAAAATAAATGGTAAATGAATTGTTTGCATTAAACAAAATTTAAGAAAATTGTACTAAATCTGAATCATGCTTCAAGCTTGTTTGCAGTAACTTTATTTTAAACATGCTCACTGCTATTGTGAAGTGAGGAGGTACCAGCCATCAGAATTGACATTAGGGCGCTGAGAGCCTACAAAGCACCCGCAGGCTCAGATTTATTCCCTAGTTATTCCTGACACCACTACTTTTGTTTGTTTGTGTGATCACCAGAACCTCAACACTTGAATACATAATCTAAAAATTATATAGTACAGCTGGTAGCCTTGAAAATATCAATGTGATATCTATGTAGATAAATATATATAGTGGCCTTTCAGGACTGTCACAGTAACACTTTATTTACAGAGCTAATGTTTGTCCTAAATTTTCAGGACCTAGAAGAGAGCTTTATACAATTACTGATGTGAATTTCTCTAAAGTGTATATTTTTGTGTCCAGTTATATTATTTAAAAAAGTGTTACTTTGTAAAAAGTGTACATAAAGTTTATTGTATAGTTTACACTGTTTTCATCTTGTGTGTGGTTATTGCCTAAAGCTTTTTAAACTTGGAGCACTCACTGGTTAAATAAGGTCATACAGATGTAAATATTCTGTGAATAAAATTAAATATTTTAATGATTTTTATAAAAAGGTCTTGATCTGTGAATCCCTATTCTAGGGGCTGTTTTGGCTTTGTTTATTACCATAGTTCCTCTTACAGGAAAACAGAAGTGCAAACAGTACACGCTGTGGATCAGATCAGTCTTGTTTCTCTCATTTCTAGACTCTGCAGTACTGACTGGGCTTGAACCCAGGGCCTCACTGCCTGCTGCGTAAGAACTGCATCACCAAGTCACAGCCCCAGCCCCTTTTATTTGGAGCCTGGGTCTGGCTAAGTTGCTCAGGCATCTTACCTGCCTCAGCCTCTTCTGAGTAATTGGGGTTGCACAAGCTTTTCTTAGACCTTTTCATGTCATCGCCCCAATGTATTTTAGTAACTTTATTAACAAAACATACAAATAACATTGAAGACAACATTTGATTATTAACACATGTACAGTTACACACTGGAAAACAATTTCAATTAAAATTTTAGAGGTAGGGAAAGGATTAGCACACAGAAGTCTATATGTACATATTTAGTACAAAATAATCTCTAGTAGGTTGATGTTAAAATAACTTCAAACTTCAATTTTCTATGCGGTATATGGAACTATATCTCTGCATATAATTTTTAAAGCTAGCAGGATGTCACATACCCCATGCAAACCCTGTGTTTTGTGTATATATATTATGTATACATGTGACATATATATTACAGTATATTTACACCAAGGCAGGTTCCCATGTTGCCAAGAGACTGCTTTCCAGAATATATGTGTTTTCAAGTTTCTGTAACTGTTCTTACTAGGGTAGTATGTTTAAGAGAGAAAAATCAGTGTGTAATACTAGTTACTGAATTTTGTGACTAGACCCCTAGTTTAAGATAGCTGGCAGTTACCAACAATTTAAAAAGTATAGGATTGAAGACAGTGCTATTTAAAAACAATAAAAAATAGCAAAGATTCTTTGCCTTAACATAAACCAAGGAATGCTGGTATATCACCTTGAAACATCTTTTTCTTCATCTATATAAAGTATCTAAAAATAATTTTTAAACTATTACATAAGCATTAGCACTTTGCAAACAAAAATTGATTTAGAGGACTCTCAAAGGTCATGCTGCTATATATTGAGTGACTGCCAATAAGTAAAGAAAATGGGGCCCTGTGATCTCATGGAACAATTTTTGAGATTTTTAGTAATAGGGAAGAGAAGAAATAGTTCTTTTGCCTTACTTTGTTTCCAAATACTGATATAGAAACAAGTACAAGGAATACTCATGATGCTCTTACAGTAAAGGTCCTATAGAGTTCCAATTTTTAAAATTCCCTGAATATAAAACTGTGAAACTATAAAGTTCCAAATTAAGGAGGAAAATTAGATGAGCGTAAACTATTCAAGAAGTATTAAAATCCTGAAACCTGGTCATATAAACACAGTGTCCAAGTTATTTGTCTAAGTATATAAAAAGTTAACAGACCTAATAGCTAACAAATGTTTAAAGGAAAGTACTTATATTTCTTGCTATGAGGTTTAACCCATTTCGGTCACATAAGGTAGCATTAGGACTTTCCCCTTTAATAGAAGATCAAAAACTAGAGAATCTTAGGAGGTAAGTCATTTCCCTCATAATCGTCAGGTGGCAACTTGAAAATGGACTTTACCAATGAAACTGGTAAACTGCATTATTAGAGCTCTTTGGTTTCCATTTTCTGAGCAGGTTTCAGTTTACTCCCATTTTCAGTATGATCAGAACGTCCTTTGTAAGGACTGACAGACTCCTTAGTGAGGTTCCCATTACTGTTACAGAGACCTGAAAATAATCACTCAGACTCTTAGCAGTTCCCAAGTATAAATCTGTTCCTGTACAGTAATCTGTGTGCTATAAATAACCCAAATAATCTAACAGTAGTAGCTCAAGTAAAATTTGAAACTTGCCTGCTTTAGATTGGCCTTCTGTTAATACTTTTAAACCACATGAATTTCTAACATGCCAATAAATGCATGAAATAGTGCTAGAATTAACTGCTTGACAACTGTCCTGGGAAATAGGCTGAAGATGTGGAAGGGAACACCGGGGGTTTGGAAGGAGTCTGTGATGCTCCCAGAGCACTTTCTTTCTGATGGTCTGCAACTGAGGACAACAGTGGTTACTGTTACTCACATCTCTACCCACTTAATTAGGTCATGCTGTGTAAGAGCCAGCTCACCTGCATTACTGAACAGATTCTGGCTGAGCCCACGTAAAGGAATGCTGTCTTCTCTCTTCTTCAAGTATTTGGACTCCAGCCCTAAATTTTCACCACTTGAAAGAAAAACAGTAATTACTCTTCTGAAGTCTGATTTTCTGAGTTCCTAAAAACTAAAAGTAAAAATACTGTATAAAGTTATCTTCAACCTGTGTATATAAGAAACATGAATGAATTTTGTGCTTAGGCTTAGGGCCTCATCCCTAAAATACCGCATCATATATGTACGAATATTCTAAAACCCAAAAAATTCTAAAATCTGGAACTTGGGATGTGAAACTCTTGGATAAGGGATATGTGCCTTATACTCTACATAAGCAACCGGGCCAGGGGGCCCAGGGACGGTGCTCGCCCTGCCTGCTCCAGGTGCTCAGCCTGATCCTCAGGACTGAAGGACAAAGCAATAAAACTAAAACACATAGGGTAACTTGGTTCAGGTCACACACTTCACTAGTTCCCTAAGTGAGTACAATTTGTACACAACCAAACGGTCCTCCACAATAGAGTGAGACCAGGACTGTGGGGGAAATGCAAGTTTTCCCAGGTTTAAATACGTGAGACATGCTAAAGAAAAATATTTAGTATATGGCTCAAGAGTATCATTATTTAATTCTCTTTCACCCTATACTTGATTTCTTTTTCCTTTGAACAAAAGCTCTTGAAAAACTTTAATGACTCAAAGTGGTCATTGTCATCTATCAATACATGATATTTATCACATTAATAGACAATATAAAAGAAAATGGATAGGTCTGTATTTTACCCCTTTCTATAATACATTCCTCCTTTCTGAATCTATGAGTGCTAGCAATTTCCCTAGCAGTACATTTGTAGTAAGTTGTTAAAGTATCTCGCCTGTAATGTTAAATGACAAGTCTTTTCCCAGTGTTCAGAAAATAGATGAGTGAAGAGGTATTTTTTTCAATTATAACTTTAACTTTTTTGATAGTCACTGTACTTTTTGTTAGCTGCCAACAAAGGAACAAACTTTCTAAACAAATTTCAATCATCAAACAACCCAATCTTACCAGATGATTGTGGACTGCGAGTCTGAGTGTCATTTCCTGCTAGTAAAACTGCTCTTGGTGTCTGTCGTACGCAGAGTACAGACACTCCTAGTTTCACGACAGACTTCCATTCCCCAACTAGGTCATTAATTGAATTGGTCACTAAATGAGGAATTGTACAGTATGTATATCACAATACTCAAAACAAAGAAATGGTCAAAGGCTTCTCCAATTTGATCACTTTTATTTGGGTAACTGACATGCAAGTCCTGTGTTAGCAGAACATAAGACTACACTGTACAGTACAGTATAATCAGCACATTTACAGTGCTGTGCAAACGGTGCACTGTGCAAGACATTGCAGCCCTATAAACAAGATTACACAACTACACAAAAAAGCACAAAAATTCTTAGAGATGATCTTTAAAAGCATTAAATCTTGTCAATAAATACTTACTTTTCCTTGTCAGCTGCGCATGGAACAACTGCTGCTCCTGAGTGAGTCTCCCCTAGTGCTGTACCTGGTTTTGTAAACTGCAAGTTAAACTGAACCTGTGAACAGGAAAACATCTCATGTAATTGTTTAAATAAAATTATAAATTAGGAAAATATATGTGGTACTTGGCTACTGGCATCCAGTAATATAAAGGTATCAGATCTTCGTACGTCAACCTACATTTAATGCAACAGTGTTTCATAAAAATGGGATTTTTTAAAGTGGGACAGGTCGGTTCTAACATGCCTTAGAGAAAAATAAACATGCATTAAAAGGGATTAAAAAGGGGTAGCAAATACGGATAAGTCTTCTAGTTTATGGCCAATAAAAACTACAGTGGACCACAGAATAATGCGGGGCGCGGACTCAGAGAAGCACCAGCCGGCGGCCGAGGGAGGCGGAGGGAGGCGAGCTCGGGCGCGGGCAGGCCGTGGGCCGAGGGCCCGCGTCCCTGCTGAGCGCCCCGGGAGGCGGGCCAGCCCTGAGGGCCGCAGCACCCGCCCGCGCGCGAGGTCTGGGTTCAGCCCCAGCGGCGCCCGGCCCTAACAGAAGCCAGGCGGGCGCGCCCAGCAGCAGCGAAGGCAGGCCGGCCCTGCCGCCCCGCGCCTGTGCGGCCCGCGGCCGCGACTCCCGCCTCCCACCCCAGAGCGCGGCCACCGCCACCGCTGAGGCTGCTCTCGGCAGGCGGCGCAGAGCCCGCGCCCGCGTCCACCGAGAGGGCGCTGCTGGGGCGGGGGCCAGAGACCCGCGAGCCACTGCTCCGACACCGAGAGAACCGCCAGAGGGCCGCCGCCTGCTGGGCTGTGCACGCCACTCCTGCCCCACACCCGTGACCTGCGGCAACAGTGGGGTCTGACTCGGAAACAGCACCCCCCCCCGGACTCAAGCCCTCAATCACTGCCGAGGGAGCTACACAGGTCGCCCCCACCTGCAGACTCAGAACTGTGCAACAAATCACACCCTAAGACACCTTTCAGGTGGACGCTGTTTACTACCAATGCTGTCCCATAAAAAAATGGTTGAGACATTCATTCTATCAGATGCACAAATTTCAGCTTAGAAACACCAGAAATACAGAAAACAGTTCATATGATGACACCTCCTTAAAAATAACTACCTAGTTACAGATTTCAAAGATGGAGAAGTAGATGAAATGCCTAATAAAGTATTCAAAAGAAAATGTAATTTTTAAAAAGCTCTATCAGAACCACATTAATACAAATAAACAGTTAAATGACATTAGTAAGACAGTCAGGTGTAGTGGCACACACGTCTGTAATCCCAATACTTGGGAGGCTGAGGCAGGAGGACCACCCAAGGCTCAAGGCCACCCTGGGCTGGAGTAAGTTTGAGGCCAGCACCTTATCTCAATAACTAAACCAACAAAAAGTAGACCACACACACACAAAAGAAATTAGCAAGACAATACAGGAGAATGACAAATTCAGTCAAGAGAAAATCTGAAAAGAAACAAAACAAAAAGCTTGGGAATGGAGAGCTCACAAAGTTAAACAAAATAAATGTTTTGTTGAGGTACTACATTAGGGAGAATTCTGAAGTACATAGACAAATAATTTAGAATCTCAGGTAGACATAAAAACTCCTCCTTGGAAAGACAAGGACATCCTAGTACAGGAAGGCCTACAAAACCCCAAACAGACATAACTAGAAAAGGCCTTCACCATGAGATAGTACAGTGTATTCAAACTGTCAAAAGTACAGGACAAAGAAAGAATTCTGAAATCTGCCTGAGGCGAGAGTCAAGGTAGGGCAACTTCCTCAAAGAGTGTCTCAAAGAGTGCACTTCTCAGGAGACACCTTACCGGCCAGAGCAGATTGACCTCATTCCAAGTCCTGAAAGAAAGTAACTGGCAACAAAGATTACCGCTACCCAGCAGGGCTAATGTTCACATTTAAGGAGAAATAAAGAAGCCGGGTGCAGTGGCACACACCTGTACCCCTGCTACACAGGAGATCAAGGCAGTCAGACTGCACGTCCCAGGGCAGCCTGGCCAACTCCGGGAGAGCCTGTCTCAGAGGAGGAGAGGAGGGCTAGTGATGTAACTTGGCGGCAAAGCATCTGGTACAACACATTCCAGGCCCTTGGTTCAACACCCTTACCACACAGACCAGAACAATAAACACCTTCCAAGTAAGCAAAAACTGAAGGAATTAATGGCCACCAGAAAAGCCTTATAAACATTACTTAAGGAGGCTCCACATCCAGAAGCGGAAGAACGCTAACTACTACCACGACTGCACGTCAAAGTAGAGAGCTTATTAGAACAGTAAATATACACAAAGGAAATAGAAATGACCAAACCACAAAGATGAACAGGAGGAAGATACGAACTAAGAATATTAAAAAAAACAGAAAAATCAACAAAACAATACGTCTATACCTTTCAGTAATAACATAAGTGGTCTTCAAACACCAAGTCCAACAACGGTGTCACAGCTTAAAACCAGAGCACCCCCTAAAAGCCTCGTGTGTGCAGAGGCAGGGTTTGGAAGGGGGCTGGGTCACAGGGGCACTGCACTCACCAGTGCATTCACCCACGAGTGAGTTCAGCAGCAGGGTGTGCTGTTAGTGGCAGGCCCTGGCAGAGGGAGGTCAGCAGAGACGACCCGCAGGAGTCTGGCCCTCCATGGCTCTCTCTTTGCCGCTTTCTTGCTACTGTGTGAGCAGCCTTCCCCCACTACACCCTTCCGTCACATCCGACCGCAGCCAGCTGACCACGTGCTGAAAACACCAGCCAAAATAAACCTATCTCCTTTAGGCTGTGGGTGTCCAGTATTTTGTCTCAGTGATGAAAAATGACAACGGCAGGTTTGGGTACCAAGAATGGGGTCACTGCAGAGACTATACCTGACCGTGAGCTTTAGAAGACATTAGAACCTGCTTGTGGGAAGAGTTTGGAAAGGTCGGGAGATATTGGCTGGAGAGGCAGAAGCATGGTGAGAGCAGTAATGTACTGGTCAGAGCTGTGAAGACCAGAACGCAGATGGAAATGCACATAAGTAGAGGGGAGGCTCAGCAGGGTTCAGGTTGGAACAGGAACTCCACTGGAATCAATTTATCAAGAAGCTGCACAATGATTTTTATGTGCTCCTAACTTCAGACCATGCAGTCTTACTATACAAACACTATTAGTGCTAAAGAGAGAGGTAGGCCCCAACAAATTAGTGGGAAATTGCAATACCCCATCCCCCTCAATGGATAGACCATAAGAATTAATTATAGATCAAATGGACTTACTATGGGATCAATGGACTTCTTTTTTAGACTAGACCATATTAGGCCACAAAATATGTCTTACTAAATTCATAAAAAAAGCAAATTCGTATCAAATAAAATTCCTATTTTATTCATAAAAATAATATTCTGTTTTTTACCTCAAGGGAAACTAAACACCAGTAACAATATCAACTACAGAAATCATATCGATGGACAGAACAAACCACTTTCGAATAATGGTGAATCAGAAAATTTAAAAATTCCTTGAAATGAATGAAAAACACGACATACCAAAATCTATGGCATGCAGTCAAATTAATAAGTTACTGATATATCTCAAGAACACAGAAAAGCAAGAACAAACCAAATAAAAAGTAGTGGAAGAAATGGATAATGAAGATCAGAGCAGAAGTAAATGAGACTGGCTCCTGAAGAACAACATAAAGGATTAAGGAGGCAGAGTTGGAACCTTGAAAAGAAAATCAACAACAAACAAAACCCAACAACAGTAACAGCAGCAAACCCTTTCGCTAGGTCAGCAGAGAACGGGGTGTGGGGTAGGTTAAAGCATCATTAAGGATTATTTTTAAGGATAATATATTCACACAATGGATAAATTACATATAGGACAACCAAAGCAGAGTAGTAATAAGAGTGAATTGGAGATTAAAGAATCTCCAGGCAAAGATTTGCCTGAAGTATCAAATTTTACCAAACTTAAAAGAGCTAACAATTGCTTCTCAAAATATTCCACAGAATTTAAAGAAAGAGAACCCTTCTAAGACCATTCCAAGACACCAGAAATACCTAGCTACAAAAACGACAAGGACACAACAAAAAGAGAAAACTACAGAACAAAATCCCTGCTAAATATGCATGAACAACCCTTTAAAAAACAGGCTAGATATCCCTAGCTAGGAATCTTTCCAAGAGTTAAAATTATATTATAGGGCTCCACGCATACCCATACATAGTACGTAGATCTTGGAAACAGTGTATACACCTATCAACAGGTAAACAGATAAGGAAATTACTAAAATGCCATAAACAAATACAAACTTGTGGCATTTGTAGGTAAATGGATGCGACTTGAGAACATAATGTTAAGTGAAATAAATCAGTTATTAATAAACATTGGTTTCTCTTATATAAGAAACTATACGTACACACATGCACGCACACACACACGCGCGCACAAATAAAGAGCAAATAAGCAGAAGCCAAGTTCAAATACCTTCCCCCAAATTACACAGCCTATTGTTCAAAGACATGTTAATAAATATGCTAATTTGTTTCATTTACAGTACTAGTTTATCTTTGTTAAAAAGAAAGTTTTGTGTTATTATCCATTTCTTCTTTGTAAGAGTACAAGAATCTATGTCTTGTACTTTGAGTAACTACTTTGAAGATAATGATATATAGTACATAAACTATTATTATTCTATTATTTTGTTAAATTTTGTTTTCTTTTTCTTTTTTTTCATTGTATTGAGTCAGGGTCTCACTATGCAGTTCAGGCTGGCCTTGAGCTCACTTTGTAGCCCAGGCTGGCCTCAAACTCACAGCGATCCTCCTGCCTCAGCCTCCTGAGTGCTGGGATTAAAGGTGTGCACCACCACGTCCAGCTTGTTTTACTTTTCATGAAAAAAAGAAGTACTGGCAAATGGAGCAGCATGCCTCCCCAAAGTGAGGAAGCAGGTAGGAATCTGATAAACAGTGCCCCAACCCCCATGCAAGTAAGCAGGCCCCCACCGAACCAGTGGTGCCCCTCTGCCACAGGAGTGCCACGGGAACAGGAAAGATGGCACTCAAGGAGCATCACCCCCCCATAAGACAAGGAAGCAGGCCCCCACTGGACGGCCACTGCCCTTCCCCTCCACAGGCACTGGCAGGACTTTCTGAGTGGAACCCTGGTTGCACAGGAAATAGTACTGAGAATCAACAAATGGAATCATAGCAAATTAAAAGCTTCTGCACAGCAAGAAAAACAACAGAGTGAAAAGGCAAGCTAAAGAATAGGAAAAAAATTTCTGCCAGGTGCTCCTCAGACAGAGGACTAATATCTAGAATATATAAAGAACTAAAAAAAAATAGACCAACCAAAACAGATGACAGTAAAATATAGACAACCGAAATGAACAGACCCTTCACAGAAGAAGTATAAATGCCCAATAAACATATAAAGAAATGCTCAGCACTGCTGGTCATTAGATAAACGCAAATTACAACAGAAATTCTGTCTTGTCACAGACAGAAGAGCCTTCATCAACAAATCAAACGCTAACAAATGCTGGCAAGGCTGCAGGGAAGAGGCACCTCTCCACATGGCCGGTGGGGTGCAAACAAGCGCCACTTCTATGGAAGTCAGCAGACCCTCCTCAAAACTTAACAGGAGATCCCACTTCACCCAGCTATTCGTTCCCTTTCTAGGTATTTTCTTGAATGAGTGAAAGACATCATATCATCCTGCAGTGATACATGCATATCCACGTTAACAGCAGTACGATTTGTAACAGCGAAATCTTAGAAGAAGCCTATGTATCCAGAGAAGAAGCCTATGTATCTGTCAGCAGAGAAATGGGTAAGAAACAGGTGCTACTTATACACCGTGCAGCACTGCTCTGCCATAGAGATGAACTTGAGTCATCAGCAGGAAAACAGATGCACCTGGAGACTGTAACCTTAAGTGAAATAAATCAGACACACGAGCTTCTATACCACATGGCTTCTCATTCAAGAAATGCAAATTAAAATGAGCAAGAGACAGAGAACGGGAAGTAGAGAGACCTTTCTCAAATGAAAGGGACTCCAGATAGGGAGGAAGGAGAGCAGGGGGCAGAATGACAGAAGGAGTAAAGATGTGGTTCATGCACACAGCCCTCCACACCTGGAAGGTGAGCACGACGCAATGCAAATGTGCTAATGCACGGAAATAGATAGCATGGCACAGAAGGGAAGAAAGGAAATGCTGGCAAATTAAATCAACAGCACAGCAAAAAAGAATGCACACCATGATGAAGGCAGTTTCATTCCAGGGATACAAGGCCAATTTGAACACACCCAGATCAAATAAACAGAAATTCAATACCCCTTCATGGTAAAGCCCTAAACAAATTGGGTGCAGAAGATCACAACTCAACACAACAGAGGTTAAAATGATAGAACTTATGGCCCACATTTTACTAAATAGGAAAAAAATGAAAGCATTTCCTCTATAATCAGAAACCAAATAAGAATGTCCAGTCTCACTACCCTTATTCAAAATAGTATTAAAAGCCAGGCGTGGTGGTGCATGCCTGTAATCCCAGCAATCGGGAGGCTGAGGCAGGACGATCTTTGTGAGTTTGAGGCCAGCATGGGCTACAAAGTGAGGCCAGCCTAAACTGCATAGCAAGACCTTATCTCAAAAAGACAAAAACAAAACAAAAAAAGTACTAAAAATTGCAACCAGGGACTTCTGGGAAGATGATGACCAGGTAAGCAGCAGAGAAAGGTCCTCCCGCAGGATCACTACCCAGACACTGGAATACAGCAACATGAGAAAGACAGGGAGGAGAGAAATGGGTCCCCTGGATCTCAGAAGGATCTGAAATGAGCATTGAAGCCCTCAGAAAGAGCAAACAAGACCTCTCCAGGAGGAAAGGCTCTGAGGGCTGCCCTGGCGCAGTCGGAGGAAGAGGAGGCAGAGAAGGAGGGAGTCACTGCACCAAACACACCCTCAGCCTGCTCCCTCATTCCAGCATTCACAGCTTTAGCTTTGGAGGATCATGCTCACAGCAGCCTCTCGGCTTGGTCAGGGGAAAGCAGAGTTCCGAGAGCTGGTCCAGGACCAGAGAGGAGAAAGCACAGCCCAGAAAAGAGGCACTGGCAGTCAGGAAGTGTTATTGAACCCAATCTGAGGATGAGAAGTTAACAGCCACTAAAACAAAATCCCCACTCCTCAGGAACCTTTCTAATCAGCGCCCGCCCGGAGGCAAGGCAGAGTCAAAGAAACCAGCACACAGCCCACCACACCCAGCTCTAGGCCCGCCCCGAGGCTGTGGCCTCCTACCTCTCCACTGTGTGAGCAACTACCGGCAGAGAGGAGCAAAGAACAGCTGCAGCGAACCCAGCAGCACAGCAATTCCCTGGGATCCAGCCAAAGAACAAACAGGAATTGGAGCACAACAGTAAGAGCTGCAGATGGAGGTGGACCACACGGCCAACACTAAGTAGGAAACACGAGCTGAGTTACCGGGCTTCAGCTCCCACCCTAAATTTCCTCTTGAGTCTTGGGGACCCAAGCACTCAACATGTGTTCCTGACAGCAACAGGCTGAGTCCACGGGCTCAGGACTCACCCTGAAGTACTAGTATGTGCACCAAGAGGGACTTCATACTGCTTGCATATATGAACCTTGTATGAACCCATAGCAACAAATTACATGAAAAGCAGCAGTCCTGGAGTCCAAGAGACAACAACGTACTCTACACAGAAGACCCGAAAAAATCCTCCAATTCTCTTCTAGCAGCAATAACTAAACTTAGTACACACCCTGGACTATCACAGTGAGCACGAGTGGGGGAGACCTCACACCACTTGTGCCCAGCATTGTAAGTGCACCCAATGCCCAGCTACCAGGGGCAGGGTGCGGCAACACTGGAGATCAAGAGGTGGGAGAGGTGAATACCTGGAACTAGGGTGCAGACCCTGTTCTCTAGTTGGGTGGGGATTGCCTCCATAAAGAGTCACAGGAGACCTACAGGGAGACACTAGTGGCCTATAAGGGGACCCCAGGGGCTTTGACAGGGAGCTCAGCAGCTTGAGGGGGAGGGCACTCCCTCCAGGCTACATGAGAACCCTGAAGACCTGGACCAGCCTCTGGCAGCATGGCAATAGGGCAGAACCTGGCAGTCCACAGGGCCAACCCCATGGACTCAACCGGGCCCCAAGGAGCACCTTGCCAGGGCAGAGCCCGGCAGTCCACGGGGCTAGGACTTGACCGGGCCCCTGGCAGTGCAGCGACAGGGCAGAGCCAGGCAGTCCAAGCAGCACAGTGACAGAGTGGAGCCCGGTGGTCCACAGGAGCAACCCTGTGGACTTGACCAGGCCCCTGGGTGCATCTCGCTGGGGTGGAGCCTGGTGGTCTGCTGGGGCGACTCTGTGGACCTGACTGGGCCCCCGGCAGTGTGGTGATGGGGCGGAGCATGGTGGTCCACTGGGGTGACCCCATGGACTCGATGGGGTGCCTTGCAGTGCGGCGATGCGGCGGAGCCTGGTGGTCCTCGGGGGCGACCCTGTGGACTCAACTGGGCCCCCAGCAGCGCAGCAATGTGGCGGAGCCTGGTGGTCCTCAGGGGTGTCTCTTGGACCTGACTGGGCCCCTGGGAGCGCCTTGATGGGGTGGAGCCCAGTAGTCTGATAGAGCCACCCTGAGGACTCAACCGGGCCTCCAGACACACTGTAACGAGGCAGAGCCTGGCACTTCTCTGGGTAACCCCACCTACTCGACCAGACCCCCAGTGGCCTTGAGGGCCTCTCAATGGGGGTTTCAGCATAGTGAACCTGGTTGCCTGCCTATTTACCATCTTTGAGGATCGGTGGTTTTCGACCTCCTGCCATAGCAATTTGTGTATACCCATGTTTGTTACAGCATAATTTGAAGCAGCCATGTCTCTTCCCAATGTGAGAGCCCAAGGGAGTAAATAAACCAAAAATACAATTATCAGAGGGAAGACCGCTGAATGGGTGGGAAAACAACAGAGATGAGGATGGAGAAATTGATTAATTGAGCGAGCTATCATCTGTATAACTGAGTAACATCTGAGTATCATCTGTATAACTGAGTAAATGTGAAGATAACATTTATGTAATATAGCATCCAGTGTTAATTTCCTACTATCTTCTCTATAATTTGGTATTTCCTTTATTGTTTTTGTGTTAACAAATGTGAAGAAAACATTATGTAACACAGCATCCAGTGCAAGTTCCCTACTATCTTCTCTATGATTTTGTATTTCCTGTATTGTTTTTGTGTTATTCTGGTTTGTATGTCTCCATTCTTTTGTCTTTAAAATAAATAAATAAATGAATGAATAAAAATTGCAACCAGAATAAAAGGTATACAAATAGGAAAGTAGAGTTAAATTATTGTTTACAGATGATATGGTTCTATAGAGAAAAATCTAAAGAGGCCCCTAAAACACTTTAGAACTGATAAAGGCTTCTAGTAAAGTACAGCAGGATACAAAAATCAATACATAAAAACTTGAATCTTTTTTATATACCAACAATGAATTTGCTAAGAAATCATGAAAGAAATTCCATTCACAGCATAAACATAGAGAGATGCACACATACACAGTAAGAAAATACTTAGAAATAAACTTAATGAAAAGAGTGAATGACCTCTACAGTGAAAATGACAAACCCCTAAGAAACTAAAGATGATGCGAAAAGGCAGAGTGATCTCCCATGTTCAGGCACTGGAAGAATTAATAATTGTTAATGCATGCCCAAAGTGATCTACAAACTCAATGCAATGCCCATCAACAAAAAAATTAGGGAAAAAACTCTAAAATTTATATCAAAGTACAAAAAACCCTGAATGGTCAAAGCAACCTTCAGCAAAAAGAGCACATCAGCAAGTGTCACAACACCTGATTTCAAGACACATGACAGAGCCTCAGTAACAAACACAGCACGGTACTGGCACAAAAACACACAGCCCAGCAAAGTGTAACAGAGAATCCAGAAACAAACACAGTTATCTATAGCTGCCCAATTCCAAACAAAGGTGCCAAAACATGCACCGGAGAAACACACTTCACTGCATGGTGCTAGACACTGGGTATCCACACACAGAAGAAGAGAAGAACCCTACTTCATCCCTTTTACAAAAAGCAACTCAAAATCACAGCTCTTAAAAGATCTGAAATTCTGTAACTAATAAAAGAAAATATATGAGAAATACTTCAAGATATTGGTATAAACAACAATTTTTTGGTAGGACTTCAAAACCATAAAGAAAAAAAGTAATGAGATCATCTCAAACTGAGAAGCTATGCCACAGCAAAAAGAACATTCAACACATAATGAGACAGCAGTGGGAAAAATATTTGCTAGCTATTCATCTGACAGAAGGTTAACATCTAGAATATATAAAGAACTTCAAAAATGTAACAATGAGAAAGCCAAATGATCCAATTAAAAATGCACAAATGATCTGAATAGACATGTATCAAAAGAAATACAAATGCCACAAAGAAATAAAAATGCCAATAAACACAGGAAAAATGACGAGCTAAACAATGGGTTGTCCAATGGGATAATATTACACAACCAGCCATGCACACCCGGAGTATGGGATGAAATGACAATGTGTGTGTGTGTGGGGGGGTCAAGAATTAACTGAACTGGACCTGGAATCCCGAAGGCAGGAGGCTGACTGCTGCGAGTCCAAGGCCAGCCTGTGCGATATACTGAGTTCAAGGTCAGCTTGAATTATAAAGCAAGGCCCTGTCTAAACAAATAAACAAAAAAAGGAAGTTTTTTTTTTTTTTTTTTTTTTTTTTTTTACTGTGTATATGAGAGAGAACATATACTACTTGTGACTGGCAATACATATACTGTCCGTGACTGGTTTATTTCACATAATGTCCTTCATTTCCATCCATTTTCCTATAAAAGACAGTATTTTATTACTTAATAACACTGCAATACATAACACTGTCTGTACCCATTCTGTGTCTTGGCCATTTGTGAACGCTGCCCTAATCAGTTCGGATGTTCAAGTCTCTCCTTTGGGGGAGGCTTGACTTGCCTTTATTGCACACCAAGATGGAACAGCTGATGACACGACGGTTCTGTTTTCAGGTTTGAGAACCTCTATCCTGTTTGCTATAGTGACTACTAATGTACATTCCTACCAACAATATATAAAGGCTCCTTCCCTGTACCCTTGCTAGATTTACTGTCTTTTTAAAATTTTTGGATGGCATTTTACCTGGAATGAAATGGTCCCCATTGTAGTTTTAGTTTGCATTTCTCTGCTAACAAAGGGTATTAGGCATCTTTCATATATTTATTGGCATGTTTATTTCCTTTCTTTTTGGCACGCATATTTCTTTTGATATTGTCTATTCAGATCATTTGCGCATTTTTAATTCCCTAAACTTGATAAAAACTATACTTACCAATTAAAGAACCTCCAAAACAATGCATATGGAAATGATACACATGTACCACATCAAAGCACATACTTAAGTTGCTAAAAATCAATAAAAAAGATGCAAACCTTAATAGTTTCCAGAAACAAAAGTCACTTTGTATTAAGAAAAGTGATAAAGACTACTGACATTTTACCAAAACTATTAATTCCAAGAAACAATGGAATGACATCTTGAAAATGCAAAAAGGCAGTAATTTATTAACTTAGAATTCTACACTGAGAAAATATAGCCAAACCAAAAACATTGAGACAAAAGCAGAAAGAACTGCTCACACACCGACCCTGTAAAAAATGTTCAAGATCTATATAAGACATACTGAAGTTATTGAAAAGGAAAATATCACATGAGAACTTACATCTATATAAAAATATAATTGAAAAATTATTTATTTTCTTTAAAGAAAATTATTTAAAAGAAATACAAAGCAGGATTTATATTGAATGTTCGAGTAAAATTTTAGGACAACAATATAAATAGAAGGTCAAGAGGGACAAAATAGAGTACATTATTGTAAGGTTCTTTCTGTTTTTTTTTTTTTAAACAGGGTCTCACTAGTTCAAACTAGCTTTAAACTCAGTATGGGGCCCAGGCTTGCCTTGAACTGAAGGTGATCCTCCTGCCTCAGCCTCCTGAGTGCTGGGATTACAGGCACGCACCACCACATCCTGTTTGTAAGGTTCTCATATATGGGAAGTAGTGTAATATTATTTGAAGGTAGATTACAGTAAGGCAAAAATGTATACTGTAAACTAGACCACACACGAAGAAAATAATAGAAGAACAACAGTAGATATAAAATGGGAAACAAAATGTAATGCATAATTAATAAGAAAGAAGGCAAGAAAAAGTAGAAAAGACAAGGAAGATACAGAACACATAGAAAATGAATAGCAAGATGAAAGACCTCATCATTACATACATTTAATTTAAAACAATCTAAAAACATCAGAGTAGATAAAAACATTACTTAATCACAGAATACCTAAAAGAAATCTGATTGAAACAAAGACACAGGCTGGGGATATAGCTCAGTGGAATAAGCACTTGCCTAGCAAGCGCAGGGTCCTGAGTTCAATCCCCAGTACCGCCAAACACACAGGCCGGCTGAAGTAAAAATAAAGGACACTTCATGTAAATACTAATCATAAGAAAGTCAGGATGCGGGCTGGGGATATAGCTCAGTGGAATAAGCGCCTGCCTAGCAAGTGAAGAGTCCTGAGTTTGATCCCCAGTACCACAAAAAAAAAAAAAAAAAAAAGAAAGCCAGGATGCAACACCAGCATCAAGGCAGAGCCCTCTGTCTGCTCTGAGACACTGAAGTACAGGAGGAGGGTCGAGTGAGGCCACACAGGCCCGGACACATCACTGTCAAACTGTGGGAAACTAGAGAAAAAAAGTCTTGACAGCAAAGAAAATGACACATCGTATACAGGCAAACAGTAATTTCAACTTACTACAAATGTTCATCAGAAATCATGGAGGCTTTAAGGAAACAGAAACATTTCTAAAGTATGTAAGGAAGAGAAATACAGAGTTCTGTATTTAGAGAAAATATCATTCACAAAGGAAGGTGAAAGAAAGCCACTCTCAGAAAGAGACTTCTTTGATAAAGACCTTCATTAAGACGAAGGCTAAAGAATGTCTCACCCTCCAGGAAACGACACTGGAGCCCAGAACACCGGGAGTGAAGGGAGAGGTACAGAAGCAATGACTGCGGAATGGAGGCAAGGAGCTACACTTCTCCATCCAGTGTTCTAAATACGTTCAATGGCTGATGATACAAAATTACAGTGCTGCCTGATGATACTTCTCAAGTGTAAGACACCTGAAACACTAAAAATGCAGAGGCGTGAAAGGTACAGGACTGTGTGCTGGCTGGTGAGGTACAGTATTGTATTCCACGTGGAAGGGCAACACACTCCCTTCTCCCACCCTGAAAGGTATGTTTACTATCATGACTGGCACAGCTACTAAAAATAGATCTATGGAGAAGCACAGCAACACATGCCTACAACCCCAGCACTCCATGAGGCTCAGGTGGGAGGGTGCTGAGCTTGAACCCAGACTGGACAACATAGTGACTCAGTGAGACCCTTTCTCAAAATAAAAAATAATAAAAAGACTGAGAATGTACCTTAATGTGAAGGTCTCGGGGTCAATGCCCAATATCAAATGAAAAAAAAAAAAAAACCAAAAGATACAATAGAAAACATACAAAAAACTAAAATGGAATATTAAAAAATGTTCAAATAACCCTCCAGAAGTCAGAAAGGGCAACTCTAATCAAAAACTGAGGGAACAACATATGCTCTTTATATAAAAACTATTTCAAATATAATATGTTTACGTTTAAGTAAAAAGTTACTAACACAAGACTACCTACCCAGATCAATGGTCATCAAAGTAGCTGGAGATTAAGATTATCCAGGGAAGACTTCTGGAAAGATGGCAACCAGGTAGGCAGCAGAGAGAGAACCTCCCGGAGGATTACCACCCAGACAATGAAACTTAGCAATATGAAGACAGAAAGGAGAGAGGTGTGTACCCTGAACCCAAGAAGGATCTGAAACGGGAGCTGAAGCCCTAGGAAAGACCAAGCAAAACCTCTCCTGGAGGAAAGGATCGGAGGGCCGCTGCAGCACAGTCAGAGGGAGAAGAGACGGAGAAAGAGGAAGCCACTGCTTCAAACACTCTTGGCCCAGGCCCTTGTTCCAGCCATTGCAGCTTCAGCTTCGGAGACCCACGCTCATGGAAGCCTCCCGACTCGGCCAGGGGAGAGTGGAGTTCCAAGAGCTGGTCCAGGTCTGGAGAGGAGAGGGCGCAGCCAGGAAAAGAGGCAATGGTGGTTGGGAACTGTGGTCAAATCCAGTGTGAGGATGAGAGGTTGCAACAGCCACTGAAGCGGAGTCCCCACCCTGCAGCAACCTTCCTAATCAGCACCTGGAGGCAAGGTGGAGCCA
>PVLD010003619.1:0-139377 GCA_004027595.1 Dinomys branickii
CAGAATCTGTAGTATCTCACTCCAAGCTCTTCTTGATTTCATGGTTTCCGTTGAGAAATCTGCTGTGATTCTGATGGGCTTTCCTTTATAGGTGATCTGTTTCATTTCTCTAGCAGCTTTTAATATTGTGTTCTTTTGCTGGATATCTGGGATCTTGACTATTATATGCCTGTGTGTGTTTTTCTTTGGGTTATGGATCGTTGGGGATCTATATGCCTCGCTTAACTGAACTTCAGTATCTTTTACCTTGTTTGGGAAATTTTCTGCTATTATTTCATCAAATATTCCTTTTATATCATTTTTGAGATCTCCTGCTGTTTCACACACTCCTATAATTCGAATATTGTTACATTTTGCCTCATCTTGCATCTGTTGGATTGACTTTTCTTGTGTCTTTGATGATATCATGAGATTCTTCCTTTCACACTCATAAGCTGCCATGCTGTCTTCAAGTTCTGAAATTCTATCTTCGGTTTCATTTAAACGGTTTTGCATGCTTTCAGCATTAGTTTTCAAATCCTGGCATTCTCTTTGGACCTGTTTCATTCTTGGTAATTCATTCCTAAATTGCTCTTGTAACGTTTCCATTTGTTTCCTATTTTCTTCTAGTCTTTTTTCTATTTCTTCTCTATGTGAACGGAACATTTCTTCCATCATTATTTTCAGCTCGTTTTTTGTCTGAGAAATCATTGTGGGTATGTGGCTTATTTCTGCTTTAAGCTCTTTTATGGCCTGTTGGAGTTGTTTCATTTCGGATGCAATCGTTTCATAACTTGCAGGTATGTGGCTTCCTGCTTCCCTTGTATCCTCACATTCAAAACTTGTTCTGGGTGGGGTTGAGTTTTGAGACTGCATTTTGTTCCTCTGTTTTCCCATTTTTGGGTATCAGATTCAAAATGTGGAGCTATAAATTCCCCAGGCAGTTCAGCAGGCAAAGATCTGCTGCAGAGGCTGCTCCAATGATTCCTTGTCTTTGGGAGAATGTCCCTTAAGCTGTCTGCTGAGATTTCCGCTTCTACTCCCTACCCCGAGGCCTGGCTGGGGCATATAAACAGCTCGCCGCCCCAGGGGTCTTGCAGACAGGCCACTCAGGTGTTCCTCCCTGGGTGGAGCTCCTTCCCCCCTCACAAATCCCATCGGGGCGCCTAGCTAGCTCTTCCTACCCGGGAGATCCCACAGTTCTTCAAGCTGCTTTGATGTCACTCGCTGGGCAGAGCTTCTTCCCGACTCAGGATTAACCGGTTAGAGTGCCCACTCAACTCACAGTGGGATTGTGCAGTCAGGAATGCCATTCAGATGTATCTCCCTGGATCGAGCTTTTTCCCGACTCAGAAATCCCGCCGATTGCAGCTGCTCCAGTTCGGGCGGCGCCGGCTGCGGGGGCGGGGCTCTGAGCGGGATCCCGGACTGCTGCCCAGATTGGCGCAATCTGTCCCAGTAGCGCGTTCTCTGAGTTTCCTCTGCTCCGCTGCCTCCAACAAATCCTGGTTACAGCCGCCTCCGAGCCGATCGGGTTCAGGAGCTGGAGGCGTCCGTCCCGCCGCAATCACTCTCTCGGCTGTACGCGATTTGAGCCGAGCTGCGGCCCAAGCTCAGCACCGATCCCTCAGACGTCCAGCTCTCAGGAT
Source organism: Dinomys branickii (assembly GCA_004027595.1). NCBI lineage: Eukaryota > Metazoa > Chordata > Mammalia > Rodentia > Dinomyidae > Dinomys > Dinomys branickii. The sequence goes on from PVLD010003619.1 coordinate 1,629, forward strand.
CCGCCCACTTCTTGCCGCGTGGCTTGTCCAGCCAGCCCTTTAATGCTCAGGCCGTGGACAGCAGCCTGATCAGTTGGAATTTTGCATCCACAGACCAGGCACCTGCGCGCAAAGGATCGGTCTCTGGGAGAGATTCCCTCTGCCGCTCACCTGGTCACCATCTTCTCCTCTTTTTCCTTCTGTGGTGTTGTGTTTTTGTCAAATTTTCATAAAAGTTTGAATTTACTTCAAGCCCTATGATGCCACCCAAATGTTCTGCTCCTTCTAGGGCTTCTGATGGTGAACCCAAGGGCCAGAGGACGATACTTACCATCAAAGAAATGGTGGAACGTCCCGACATGCTAAAGGAAAGCAAAAGCTGTGCAATGTAGGCTGCCATTATGGTTCAATGAATCTACTGTTTGCTACATAAAAAATGATGAGAGGAATATCAGGCCTACAGCAACAAGGACTTTTAACAAGACTGTAAAGAGGGTGGTCACTGCCCGCAAATAGGCCACTGTGAGGATGGAGTCTGCATTAGCCCTGGGGATGAATGACTGCAAGCAGAATATCTTACCATCAGGACAAAGGCCGAGAAACGTTATGATAGTTTTGCGGAAAGCCCGGAAGTTCATGATGGTAGCAAAGATGAATACAGGGACAATGACACAGAAGCAGGGCCATGAAGGGCTTCTCCCGCTAGACCAACCCATTCAGTGCCAGCAAGGGCTGGTTTGACACATTTCAGAGGTGCTTTGGACTCCAGAGCATTTCTCTGCATGGAGAAGTTGCCCCTGCGAATAAAGCTGGGGCCAAGCAGTACGTGAACCACATGTTCAAATCCGTCATCGAGGAAGGGGGCTGTAATCTCGAACAAGGTTTTTACATGGATGAGAGGGGCTTATTTTGGAAACGAATGCTGTCTCGTGCTTTTATTACAAAGGACAAAGCCAAAGCCCCTGGTTTTAAGGCCCCAAAAGATCGAGTAACTCTGATTATGTGTGGGAACACTGCAGGCTTTATGATAAAGCCAAGGCTTATTTATAAATGAAGAAACCCACGCTCTTCTTGGCTGTGCAGTGCGTTCATCTCATCGTCATCACCTCCATCGCCATCGGCACTGCACAGCTGCATAGTTCATGATCTTCATCATTCAAGTCGCAGTGTCCGGCCCTGGTGAGTACCGATATAGAACTTTACATGTTGTTAATATTATGTAGGTTTGAGAGTGTAGAAAGTGTTGCAGAGCCTATAAAGTGTCTATAAGAGTGTGGGAAAGGTTAATCAGAGATTGGGAAAGGTTCAGAGGAGTGTGGAAAGGGTTTATAAAGCCTTAAAATATATATAAATAATAAAATAAGTATAAAGCTGCTACTTCATGGGTTTTCACCTATCATGGGCGTCTCTGGAATGTAACTCCTGTGCTAGGTGAGGGATCACTGTAGTCCTCAAAACAATTTTAAATTAGGCATGACTGGGACAGCCACAGACATTATGAGCTGAGGGTAAAGTGGCAGAGATCATGTGCATGGCCATAAAAGAACCAACATGGTCTTTGTGCCTAAACTTCTTGGTTCTAGTTTCTAATCAAGCAAATCTAATTAGGCAAGACCTGAGGCAAGTTCTTAATACACATGGGCTTTAAACTGGGAATCATAAGTGTACTTGCTTTATTCAGTTGTTGATGGGTACAGTTTATATCTAGTATTTATTTTATTCTCAGAATAGCATGTAAACTTGGGGAAGTACAACATAGCCCCATCCTGAAGCAAATACATGAAACTTAATATTGTTGGGTATCAGCTTCCAGCCTCGACTGAGAAAAGTAGAACTATTCTACTTGTTGGAATAAGATCTCACTGGATTTATAAGGGTGCCTGTGAGATAAGTAAGTGTGTTCGCCTGGGAGTAGCACATTGGAGAAGATGGAGAGGGCTAGCCACTAAACTATGGGGAAGACATGCTAACAGTTTTTTCAAACTATTGAAAAACAAACCAATAGCTCCTATGGTTGACAAATGAGGCTGTTGAGTGATGAGGCTGGCTTAGCAGAAGAGCAGGAGTCCTTCCTACCTACGGTTAGAGTGTAGAAGGTTACTAGAGGTTGATACACACAATATAGTAATAAAGAAAACCCAACTTATTACAAAATCATATGAGACACTCATCAGAGAGCTAAACATGCAAAGAAGTTTAAATGCACTGCATTCCCGGGAAGGAGCGGCCCTTCTAAGGTAATAGGAGGGCTGCCGCTGCTTCCATCTCGGTCATGGTGCAACAAAGAGAAAACTTGCCAGAAACAAGTTTAACTTAGACAGATAAGGAGAAAACAGCTCAATATTTAAGCATCTTGTAGGCCAGCACAATGGACTCAAATCCAGAAAATCTGCTAAAGCTGATTAATCCACATACACCATAATTCTCTTCTTTCAGATATTTGACCTCAAGTACAGAGTGGTGCACAGAATACACAGTGCAGAGGGGCAGAGTAAAAAATGAGGAAGGGAGGGAGGAACAGGAGGAGACAACAACAGTGGAGTGGAAAGAGAGAAAGGCACGTGTACCGGGAGACCGAGAGGGGGAGGGGAGGCACAGGGACAGGGACAAGGACAGGGACAGGGGCAGAGGCAGAGGCAGAGCTGGACAGAAAGAGACAGGGGGATCCTGCAGAGTACTGCTGGGGATGGGACTCTACTGAGAGTTCTTCCAAGTCGTGGAAAGGTGGAGAGGGAGCAAGAAACCGAATGATTTGAGTGACAGACCCCTACCCCTACTTGAAGGGGGGATCCGGGTGCTACTATTAAATTACACGAAACCCATGTTTACCCGAAGCTACTTCATTTCAGATGCCCTGACCATCTTCAGCGGTGTTATAGGTAGCACGATCATCTTTGGAGAATAGTTTAGTACACAAAAATGAATGCCCAGAATGAGTGAGTTAAGTACAATAAGTGAGTGAGTTGAGGACCATACCAATACAATAATATCAACCTATAACTCTATACTAAACAGTGTGCAATCAGAAACCACAATAAAAATACAACATCATTTACAAGCACTACAACAGATTTGTATTTCCCAGGATTAGGAACAGGAAGCCAGTGTGGGCAGGAAGTGAATACTTTTTTTTTTAAAGTTAAAATGATGGGACTGTTCTGTGTCTTGACCCAGACAGTGGATCTATGAAACTACACACTTGACAGAATTCCACAGAACTAACACAGTACACTTAACCTCAGATAAGGGAGTACATATAAAACAGAAGAAATTGGATAAAATCAGTTGATTGTAACAATGTCAATTTCCTGCCTGTCCTATTATGGTCATCCCACTTATCCACAGAGGATGCTGCTGTCATTTGGATATCAAATGTCCTGCGAAGGCTCAGGTGTTAAAGGCTTGGACCCCAAGGTGGTAGAACATTTTAGAGATGGGCCCTGCTGGGAAGTCCTTAGGCCTGGGAGGCATGCTCTAGATGAGGACTGGGGGATCCCTGCCCTTCCTCCTCCCCTCTTTGCTTCCTGAACATGAACACCATGTCCTTCTTGGTAACACCAAGAAGGCTGAAGGGTGGAATCAAGGAAAATAAACTTCTGCCTAACACACTGGAATTTCCCATCAGGACCCATGCTGGAACGCTGCATATAAAATTGTCTTTAACCAAGACCTAATCTGTGACTGTACAGAAAGGGGAAAGGCAGGGATGCAGCAATCTTACGGGGCAGGAAATGATGGCCCCAGAGCAACTCACAGGAACAGAAAGAAACTAAATCTACTTAGCTTAATTCCAGACCAGAACACAAGAAGGAAGAGTGGAGAAGTCTTCTCAATAGTTGTACCATAGAGAGTCAGTTACACTGTTTCTATTTCAAAGAAGGATCCAAGGGAGGTGAAGAATGACTTTATCCCCTTTTCCTTCCCGTTGCTCCCTCCACAATCTCTGGGAACACGCGTGCAGGCATACGTGCACACCCACCCCCACACATCTCTGCAGACTGCGCATTTACGGGAAGTTTTTACGCCTCAGGTGGGCCCATGAGTTTCCAATAAACATACTTGGTATCTATTTTTGGATCTCATCACCCTAATGAAAGGATCACAGAATGCTTGGCAGCCAATTACCGTGTGCAAGATAAATGCATGTATTTATTCATTCTCTGTAGTGATGATTAAGAAGGAGTTCATTTCACTGTAGTCTTGCAGATTTTTAAAATATAAATGAACTGACTATAATAAGAAATACCCATAGCCCTACCTGAGGAAAAAGGCATTCTAGATAATGCACTTGTATTCAATTCTATTTGCCTGAAATCGCTTTCCTATCCCTTCAAGTCTCGCACGGAGGATGAGGTAAAGCAGTTTCCAGAAGGAGACCACTTAAGGAACATGACTGGCTATCCGTTTGTTCTGAGAAACCCAACCCTAAACCTTCTCTCCATCCTGAGTTTTTCTTTTCCATGATGTTTTGTTTCACTAATGCAATTCCATTAGGCTGCATCTGATGTTTATTTCTCCATCACAGAAAGAATACATCCATATGCCAAATATTTCTCCAAACAAATCTACTATTGAAGTTCTTTAGTGGGAGAAAGAAATTAAACAGTCATGGGTAGCTATGGTAATATGCATTGTAAGCTTACCATTATTGAAACCTTTTGGCAAGCACCAATGTATTTACCATCAAAAAGTCCTCCCATTTTAACTTTTCTATTTCTAATCATTATTGTTTATTGCTTATTTTATATCACTGTTGACCTTAATGGTTACACTGGGGATAAGCAGTTGTGCCTTCTACATGCTGTGTGTTGTTTCCAGGTGAGTATTCCCATGGTGGAGTGTCCACATATCCAGAGGTCAAAGTGAAAAATTAGAATTTAATAAAAACATGTCCATACTCAACCTTGGTTTTGAGAGCTTTGAGGAGGCAGGGTTTAGTTTTTCTCAATAGTCCACTGACCAGTGATGCTCTAGGAGCTCCCTGAAACTCTTGTTGGGCTGTTCCTCATCCCACACCCCTGCTGGAGACCCAGCCCCAGGATCTGACTCTGGCCTCACTGAGCTCAGGTCCCACAAGGCACAAGAAAACTCTGAGAGAGGAAGGTAAGAGGAAAGCAATGAATTTAAAATGCCATTTATGTGTGAGGAGTGTGGCAAAAATACTTCCCAATGCCAGTGGCCTTATCTTGGCTGCAGTAGGGGATATTGAAGGCCTTGGTTTCCTTCTGTCCTCTCCCCTAAACACAATGCAATGCGGACTTTGCAATCAACTCTCACAACAAGGACGGAACACAGGAGGGGAACAGGATCAAGGTGTCTGTGCAAGAGGCAAATACTATGCTATAAAATAGTTTATGAACAAAATATACTATCACTACTTTTCAACACTTACAAATGTATATATTTACATATAAATGTTTGTATAATTTACATTAAATAGTATTTAAAGTAGTTATCACTTTTTATTTAAACACTTATGACTTCTATTTAAATGAAATAGTTAACCGACTAACCCAGCAAATGAAGTAAGTATAAGACAGGCAGCATCTGCAGCAGGTTTCTTTGCTTTTGCAGACATGATCTCAGTAACTTACAGTAACTGTCCCTTGTCCTTGGCAGGAGGAAACCCACATGACTCAGCCTGCCATTGACACAGATTCCTCCCCTCATCACCAGAGTGAGGCTCAGCAGTGTTGTTGCTCCCAGGCTTCCTCGGCAGTTTTCATGCCCGCTGTTCCTCTCACTGATACAGCCTTTTCTCCTTGTCCACTGTCAAATCACCCCTCTCCTTTAAATGCCTTGGTCAGGGCTCATTTTCCACACCATCTTAGCCCACTGCACATAACACACTTCGGATATGTAGTCACCCATCTGTTTCCACCCCTAGAAACCTAGTCCCACCCCTGGCATACAAAGTGTGGCCCGAAGATATTTTTGTTACACAAACTATGGACTCAGGGCCACCCACGCAGAGCGCCAGGCACATAGCTTCTCCTGTAGCATCAGAACCCATCAACTCCAAGTAGAGTCTTTACTGCGGTCTCTGGGTTTCTCCCCATACAGAATCTAAATTGCCTTCCAGTCCTTTCTTCAAGCTGACACACGGTGACTGCTGTGAAGCAGAGATTTGAAAGCTGTGGAAACTGTATGAGTGCAAATATCTTGTCCCAGCATGGGAACTGCAAAGTCAGGACCAGAAGCAGCACACGAAACAGGCTTTCTCAGTGCCCGCCCAGGAAAGACCTCGACTGTATTGATATCAATAATATTAATTAATACAATAATGGGTATCCCTTACACGATTTTATGCCATGCATTCCCATTTTAACAGCCCCTTGAGTTTAAATCTTATCTTCTTCATTTCTTTCCTATGTTAGAAATTAACCTCACTGGTGTCACTGGTAGCGAGTGGCTTTGGAGTAATTTTGGTTGAAACTTTTTTAAGAAGAGAAAGGCACACAGGCTTGTGAGCACTTGCCTCGGGCTCTGCCATGGAAATTACCAGTTTTCCCTGGGCTTTTCTGATAATGCCTTCCCGCTCACTCTATTTTTCCTCTCTGCCAATCTCAGGTTTCCAATTTGCCAAACAAAACTATCTGGGATCGTTCATTTATTATATCTAAATGTTGACAGTCCCTCTCCATACGAGCCAGGCGGACAAAACAGGACCTGATCTCCAATTACCTCACCAGCACGCGGCTGGACAAGATTGTTTTCCCATCTTAAACCAAACTTTCATTTTTCTTTATAGAAACCTCCTGCTGCCTGAAAGCAATGCCCGTAGGGATTCTTTGGGAACTAACATGGCCATCCTTCTCTCTGGAGCAAGAGAACTTGGCATTGGTCCAGTACACACACCACTGCTCACTGGGTCGGAAACTCTTTATTATCCGCAGCAATCTGCAATTTATAGATTGTAACCCCATGCCATACCCATCATTATCACCGTTGCTCTGCTTAATGGGCAGAGAGCTATTGTCCTTATTTTAAATACATGGACAGTAGGGCTCAGAGAAGCCAAGAAAACCTCGATGCCTTACTCTGCATCAAGTGTATGTTCATAGTTAATAAAGTGGCATTAAGGACAGAGTATTTAAAGATCAAAAATAGATGATTAATATATATTAATTATTTATAAATGTGTTAATACACAATATACTATGCATATAATGTATTTTATCGTATAGTATACATTAACTGATATAATATATATTGGTTTATGCATTACTGTCCCCTTGACAATAATAAAACCACACGAGAGAAGCTAGGACCTCTCATGCTCCATGGTCTGAAACAGTTCAATCACATGATATGCTCTCCCACCAACTTATGGCTTCTGCATGTTTTACAGCTCCCCTTCTACTGGGCATCTGTGAGTGGGTGATTCTCAGTTTTTGTCTGTTGGAGGCTGACAAACAGCAGTGTCAGGCTGCAGGCTGAGATATGTTTGTGTGTTTGCACTGGGGATTCAGCACAGGGCCCTGTGCATGCTACTTGCACGTTCCACCACTAAGCTCCATTCCGAGCCGCCAGAGTGTCTAGAATAAATAGAGGACAGCAATTTCTGTGTACTGTATAAAGTCCCTAGTGTGTGAAGTGCTGAAGACGATGTTCCCTGTACATTTCCCCTCAATTTACAATGTTGTTTTCTTCTGGTGATACAAAAGTTCTCTTGTCTCTTTCTAATGCTATTTTGAAAAACTCAAATAACTGTTATGGGTTGAATTGTACACCACCCTTTACATTCATATACTGAAATCTCAAGACCTAGTATCTGTGGGATGTGACTGTGTTGAAGATAGGGCCTTTAGAAGGGAGTTAACTCAAAATTGGGTCATTAGAATGGCTTCTAATCTAATATGACTGGTACCCTAATGAGAAGAGGAGATTAGGACAGAGGAAAGCTCAGAGGCAGACCATGTGAGGACAAGGAGAAGACAGTCACCCACAGAGGGAAGAGTGAGATCACAAAATACTTCAACCCTGCTAACTCCTTGATCTCAAACTCCAGCCTCCAGAATTTCTGTTAAGTCACTCAGTCTGTGCTATTTTGTTATAAGCAAACAAATACAATGGCTATTAGCAATTAATGTTCCTACATGCTCATAGTGCAGATATTAGGGTCAGTCTGGATTATAACACGTAGTAATTATTTGATGAGGAGGAGGAGGAGAAGGAGGAGGGAGAGGAGGATGAGGATGATGACCCAAAATAAAAATTTCAACAATGGTTTTGTTATTCACATGGCTGGATATAACAGGGTGCTTGGACATACCTGGACAGCAAACACATCAGCTTAAAAAAAAGAGAGCAATACAGCACTCTTCCTGAAATAAGAAAGCAAGTGAGTTCCAGATTCCTTACCAATTTACATGGACCTCCCGAGGTAATTTTCTACCCTGGACTGCGGTTACCTCTACAGCAAAATACGAGGGTTTGAATCTTTAACACTGGATATTTTGGGCCTCTTGATAAATACTTCAAGTAGAAAATTACCTTTGATTCTACTCTCTAGGACTAGTCACTGTTATTGCCCTAAACCCAAAGAGAAAAGACCACCACTAGAAGGTTCATATACTGGCACTGATCACACCAACATCGATCTGTTATTTGAATTTTGTATTGTGTAATCAGCATTATGACTTGTTTCATCTACAACAATATAACTTACTAGAGAGGAAGGGTAGATCTGCTGTTAACAGGCACATCTCTCTTCATCTAGCACTGCTCTATACACACACTACTAACTTGGTAAGGTTTATACAATGTTACAGTAGTTACACACAAACACACACACATACAGACACTTTTCTGCAAGGTATATGTTGTAAGGCATTCCTTGGATGCCTGAAACCATGAATAGTGCTGGATAGTATGTATACTATATTTTTTCCTATTCGTATATATCTTAGTTTACAAATTAAACATAGTAAGAAATTAACAAGAGTAACTACTAATAAAATTTAATAATTATAGCAATATACTTCAACAAAGTATTTAAAACTTATGAATTATTTATTTCTGGAATATTTCAGGCTAAGCTGACCTCAAAAAGCTAAAATCATAGAAAGTGAAACCATTAATAAGAGGGGAATCCTGTTGCGGATAATTCGATAATGTTTGTGTGTGTGGGCATATGTGCTGTCTGTTATGAGTCTGGATTCTTATAGGATAAAAATAAGGATAAAATAACTTGAGTCAAGAAAGGAAGAGCTGGTTAATAAAGCAGAGTGACCCAGAGCCAGAGAAGGTATTGCAAGAATCTCACCCTTGCCATTTCATCTCTTCTATGTTGGCCTTACTTTTTGGATAATCCACCACAAAGTCTATGACACAATGAGGAAAGACTGCTTGGGAAAGCTAAAAGTATTTCATGATCCTTCCCGATAAACCTGTTTCCATGGGGAGAATGAGTAGCTTCTGGTTCTAGGAGTACCTGGGAATGATTCTTACTGATTATCTTAGTTAACGTGACAATCTCTGGACCAGGTGCTAAGGGAAGGGAATGACAAAATCACAATATTTCGTATGGCTTTGGGCATCTTGCTTAGAGAGCTCAAGTAACCATACAGCACCAAAAGTTTCCACTTATAATCAATAAGTGGTCATTTACATCTCAAACTTGGCCAATGGAGCATAGATTTTTCCCTAAGTCCCTCAATCATTAGCTAACTCCTTCTCTTCCAAAACGTACATAGTGGAGTCTTTAATCTATACTAGGTATCTGTTATTGTTTAAATCTGAAGTGGCCCACCAAAGATTCGGTTTGTGAGAGTTTGACCCTAGTGCAGCAGAGTTAACAAGTGAGTCCTAGAGAGGTGATTGTGAGGGTGCTGGCTTCATCAATAGGTTGACCCTTTGAAGAATTCATCAGCTGCATGGCTGCTAGGAGGTGGGGTGGAGGTGGAGGAGGAAGGTCACTGGGGGCAAGATTTTGGAGGGCAATCTCTTCACAGGCTCTTTTTTATCTTTCTTCCTTGCTGCCATGCGATGAGCACCTTTCCTTTGTCATGTCCTTAATGTCATGATGTTTCCATCTCAACACAGGCCTAAAGCAACGGATCTGATGATCATGGGCTGAAACTTTTCAAACTGCGAGCCAAAAAACATTTCTCCCCCTTTAAGTTGTTTGTTTCAGGCATTTTTTCAAGAGCCCAAAGTTGACCAATACAGTATCTAACTATCGATGAAAGAAAATACAATTTTGAAAGCTCCAAGCTAACGTTTTTCAGTATCACTTTTCCTTCCTGAAAAAAGTATATTTTTTTAAATTAAGAAAACCAGAATCTAAATTGTGAACACTAGTCATAGAAAATCAATTTGACAGGTACTAATAATACATCATTTATTTCAGGTAAAGATTTCATTCTTCAGAGGCACATCTTCAAAAGCTACCCATAGATACTAGCTGATCTGCGTCTTTCTAGAAGCAGTGTTCCCCATGATTTCCCCAGCCTGTGGACTATGAGGGAATAACTCCTCCATCAACATCTAGAAGGACCAGGAACCTGACAACAACCTCTTCCTTATGTTCCCTGCCCCATTGTGGCAGGAGATTAGAGTAGGACAAAAGGGCTGGTCAGTAGGGTGTGATCTGTCAATCACAGAGAACTGGCAAATCGCAGCAGAGAGGCATGCATAGAACAGCTTCTGACAGCTGGGATCTGATATCAGAAAGATACAAAAGATGGCAACTATGTGGCTCACTTCCATTGTCTTCTTACTCTTGCTGTGATCCTCTGGACATGCAAAATGTATTTTATCTCTTTTTTTTTCCGCCGCTATTTCTTCTTTTATTCTCTTTTTGCCTCTTTTTCACTTCTATTTCTTCTTTTTTTTCAGTAAACTTTGAACTTTTATTTTCACGCATTGTCCCGTCCAGATCTTTGAACAGGACTGTCCACTGCCCAACACACTGTCCAGGAACTGTGCCCTTTCTGGAATCATGTGCTGCTTCTTGCCTCTAAGAAGTACTCTGGCCTCCCCGGTAAACATGACAAGAAGGAACTATGCCATGTTAGGGAAAGAAATATCATGACCAACCCAAAATACTTGAAGACAGAGGTCAAGCCACGCAAAGAGAAAGGTGGCTTCTGTGGTAAGAACAAATGGAAGAGGCAAGAGAGATCTGAACTCCTCAGGCACCAGAGAACAAAACGGCCCAAGGACAGCCAAGTTCATATCCTCAATTTTAATACACAAAGTAAACATCAGAAGCATCGCAGCTAAGAACCAAATCTGTGTCCTGGGTAATGCAACAGAGAAATAAGATGTCTATGAAGTGAGAGGCGGAGCGTGCTCTGGCTTTCTGCTGCACAGGAGGCCGCTACAGTCTGAATATTTCAAACTAGCGAGACAATGGGGAATGTCTCACCACATGTGCCCGTGACCTCATTTAATCATCGTGCAACATTCACAGATTTGAAACATCACATTGTATCCAATAAATATGCAGAACTCTTATGGGTTAATTAACAATTAAAGCCAAGAGTGGTGGCTCACTCCCGTAAGTCCAGCTCTCTGGGAGATTGACAGAGAAGGACTGATAGTTCTAGTCTAATTTAGGTAACTTAGTGATTTACCAAGATTGTCTCTAAAAATAAAATTAAAAAACGGGCTGAAGATGTAGCTCAGTGTGACTATCCTATGCTCAATCTCTAGTACCATAAAACAAAATGTAAAACTCTCAATATAAAAAGACAAGGAGGCTAAATTACAAGTGAAAAGAGATTTTATAGAACAAAATATGAGATTTGGCATGCAAACAAATGTTTTGCAGGAGAAGAAAAGGAGATAATTGAAAAAAAAATCTTTCCAAAGCAAAAGAAAGATTTGACTCTTGAAGGGCAATGAGTTAGGATGAACAAAACCAAAACAAAATCCCAGATACTGGAATAACACTGGTAGAATTCCTGGGTCCCAGAGAGAAGAAAGCTATCCCTGCTGCCAGGAAGAGAGAACAACTTGCTCCAATGGAAGGAAGTGGGCAGTACCCAATGTCTTATCTGCATCGTCAAATGTTGAAAGACAAGGAAACACTATCAAAAGATTATTAGGATAAAATCAGTAAGAAGCAGGATTCTTGGGCTGGGGATATAGCTCAGCAGCACAGCACCTGCCTGGCAGGTGCAAAGTCCTGAGTTCATTTCCTGGTACACCACCCCCCTCCCCCAAAAAAGAAACATTCTCAATTTCCTGTGAGGAAAAAAGAGTTTTGAGTACACAAGGCATTACTCACCCCATCTGAGTAAGACCTGAAAGAGAATTTAAATGAAGAAAACTTGAAACTAAGTAGACATGAAAGGATAGAAACAATATGTAAAGAAAAAAAGTGGATGTGGACATTGGATGATCTCCCAAACTCCACAACCCACATTCGCTACTGGGGAGCCCAAAGACTGGGGAACCCACCTAAGCCTCCTACCAGCACTCTGCAGATTCCGCTGCCCAGCAAACCTGGGGGCTTGCAGTTCTGCCTCAAGATCTCCTAGTTCCCCTGGGAGCAATTTGCACAGAGAAGGGATGGGCGTGGTAAGAACCTCTGTCAGAGGACATTACAAATCCATGGGAATTAAACTGGACATTACCAGCTTCAGCCAAATGGCATCACTTGCGCGGAGCCCTGTCCTCCCAACAGCACAAAGCCCCCAGGGAGGAAGCACACATCTGCCTTGGGAGAAAGAGCGTATTTCCCCATCTCCAAAGCAGAGGACCACACCCTGCAGCTGCTGAGGAAAGGAGAGAGCTGTAAGGGAGAAAAGATAATGTGCCGCGGCAGCTCCCAATTTCATGGGCCAGCAGCAGCCGATGGAGCAGGGTTGAAGTGGGGATTTCACACCGAAAGAAGAAGGGTTTAGGGAAAAGCATCCTATGATTGTCCTCAGGATGCCTCTCCTGACTCTCCTCCCTGTCCTCTTGGCCACTGTCCCAGCCCCAGTTTGACTGTGACCTCCTAAAGCTCCTCTATTAGAAACTCAATCCCCAAATCCATGTGTTAATATAGAGGTAAAGCCTTTGAGACTTAATAAGGATGAGACAAGTGCTGAAAGTGGCGGCCCCAGGATGGAGTTAGTGCCTTGTGAGAAGAGGGAGGCCTAAGCCAGCACACTCGCTCTACTCTCCACGCAGTGAGGCCCTTCCCAATGCAAGGGCCATGTTTCAGGCTCCCCAGGCTCCAGAACCATGAGCCAAAGAAACTTCCATTTTTTATAAATTATCCAGTCTGTTACAGAAAATGGACTGAGTCTCATTTGAACCCTCATGTGATAATGCTAGACCCTCACCATTAATCTCCTGTGATCTCATCAAAGCCAGGCCCAATCCCTCAAACCCTTGTGGTCTCCAGTTTTCCCTCAGCTTCCCTAACTCATCTCTTATCACCCTAAGCGTAGCCATGGCCAGGACCCCTGACTAGTCCTGCATGGCTGTCAAACCACACACCAGAAAGCGCACCACAGTGCCCTTCCTGCTCCTGCTCTTAGATGGCTAGCTCTCTCAACTCCTTTTGGTTGTTTGTCCCCCATCCCTAGTATTCTAGACACCTGGCCTATCTCAGCCCTGCCACTTCAGCCCAGGTCAGCTGTGGTCTCCTTCCATCCCCAAGCCCACTCAAAAGGAGCTGGATGTGGGATTCCAAAATCCCTTTGATTTAGAGATCTTCATAGTCTCAGAGAAGACATTTCTGAACATCAGCACCCTGCTGAACTCCAGGGCAACCTTCTGAGAGCAATTATTCCAGCTTCTCTCCCTGAAAAGGATCCAGGCACTCTACAAACTCCTTTCATTCTGCACTTCTATACTTTCTATCCTTGTGCCCAAAATACCCACCACCACTGTAAAACCATGGGGTAAAGACTTCATCAAGGAACCCATCTGCTGACCCTCAGGACCATTCTCCTTTCCTTAGTCATCTCATTCAAGAGCCTGCCGCACTGCTGTGTGTCCTCCTACTTCTTCCAAGAGCACATTGTGACAGTACTATCCCCACCTATGTGTGCCCTTCAGTATTGAATAAAATACCTTGGCAAGTAGCTTAGATAGGATTGTACAGAGCTTAGTCGTGACCATTTGATTCATGCCTTCCGAAACAACATGCAGAACTCTAGGACAGTGATGGAAAACCTTTCAGAGCTCTCAATAGTCAACAGCCATCTACGACACAAGTACCATAGGCTTGCCACCACTGCTCTAGGAAGTACTCCAATGACCTGAGACATCCCAGTCCCAAGGGCTTCAGCTTTCTGCATAGAACTTTTTTGAAGACTGGGCAAAACTGAGTTTCCAATCAATGTTCAGATCAGTTTCCATCCCCCATGCCGAAGCACTGGGTCCAGACACGCTGACTTACACTTAGTTCTATCTGCACAGCCCTCTATATGTTTCTCTTTGATTTCTACAAGTGAATGTTGCCTCTCCAGTTACAAGGCCCTTATGAAGAAGGCCTGTAATTTACACTGTTGTGTTTATGTTGCATCAAGACATGGTGTCTCTAAACTGATGTTTGGACTTACCATTTCGTGGTGTTAAGATAGTGTGAAGGCAATAGGTATTTAGTTGAAATCCTGCTTCGATTTTGAATTTTCACCTTTTCCCAGGCTAGTGGTCTGCAGTCCAATCCTTTCTAGGGATGCTGAGCAGCAGCAGTGAGTCACAGTTCCTACTGAGCCACATGGTTATGAGAGGAAGCAACCATTCTCCCACAGTTGCTGTGTTGCTAGGCTAGAACATTTACTACTTTAAGGGTATGCAATGTATTTTTGCTTCACAATACTATCAACTATTTTAACAGGCTACTGAGGACAGGACCCACTGTAAGTTGAGGGACATCTCTACTTGGTGATTTGATTCTTGAGTAAAGGCTGTCTGTCTGATGGTCCCATTGTATGTGAAGGAGAATCCTGCCTGAAAATAAAAGGCCCAACAGGAGAACATGAAGGTCACCTGGACAGAGTGCTGTATGCATCAGTGCTCAGGGATCCATGGATGTTAATGCTTTTCATTTAGAAGATGAAGACATGGACAGGCTAAATAACTTTCTCAATGTTTCTCATGTTCTAGCTTCTTCTATTTGTTCACTGCCCATGCCATCAGCCAGGGTCTAGATTCAGAGCTAGATCAGCAACAACAAGACTCCAGAAGGTTCTTCCATGGCTGCCCATGAAGTCTCAACTGTCCCAGAAAGCGAGGGTTGGAAGGAGTCCATCTCACTAATATGCACTTCATTGGGCCTAGAAAATTATAATTCCCAGTTAGTGACCAGCCAGAAATACTGCTTGTTGTGCTTGGTAAATTCATTGTACCAAGAAAGAGACTAAGGAAATCTGAGAACAAAGAGGACACATTTCTTTCCCATCTACTTAAAATCACTACTTGTTAGCTATTATGGCTTGTGTCTGAATGTCTCCTGTTCTGGTTTATACATTGTGTCAACTTGAGAAGTTCAGAAGGTTAACTAAGTAACTCAAAAGGGGCGTAAGGTCCTTACTTTGTAAGCATCCTGGGCCTGTATGAGAGGAAGGTGTGGCGATGGTGTGGGCGGGTAACCTGCATACAGTATTAGGGAGGCAAAGAGGCTTGTTCCTATCGCACCCCCTTTTGCTCTTGCTGCTTTTGCTGTCTTCTGCCACCTTGAAGTGTTGCCCCTGTGTTATGCCATCCTGCCTTGGAGCCAGCTGATTATGGATTGAAATGTCCACAAACTGAGAGCTAAATAAACCTTTCTTCCCTTAATTTTGGATGTCAGGTGTTTTGTCTCGGCAATGAGAGAAAAGTAACTAAAACAGAATTTGGTACCAGGAGTGGGTCATAGCTGTGACTGTACCTGATTATGTGGTTCAAAAGCCTTTGGGAACGACTTCTGGGGAGAATTTGGAAAGGTTCAGAGATGTTGCCTGAAAGAGTAGAGCTGGAACACCTTAGCCTTTTCTGGATGGGAGATTCTAATCAGAGCTTAGAGACCATAAGGCTGATAGAAATCCTGCCAGAGGATCCTGGGAGGAGTCTGCTAGGAAGAAGGGACTATACTGGATGCTGGGCTCCAGATGGTGTACGTTAAGGCTTGGGAAAAAGTTTGCCTGAATTTTGCTTGTGTCCAGAGAGTTTGCCTGAGACTAAGATTAAGGGTGGCAGATTTATTAATCTGGCAGAAGAAATTTCAAGGCAACTGAATGTTAGGGGAGTGGCATGGCTATTGTTGGGGACTTCTAGCCAGATTTATGTTGAGAATCCACAGCAGATAGCCCAGGAGGACGGTTTAAGACATCGTGACTCTGGGCAGAAAGGAAGCTTCAGGGAAGCTATAGACTATAAAAGCAGAGCTGAGGAGATCGCTATTGCTGAGAAAGAAGAGAATACAAAAAGTAGCATGAGAACTCCACAAGAAGCAGCACGTCTCCACCCTTTGCAGCCTTAAAACTGCAAAACAAAAGACTTTGCTTTGAGGAAAAAGCTGCAGAACACCATGTTCCAAATGGAGGTAGCCACATCATGCTCTAGAATGGCAGCATCACAGCAAATGTGTTCCTCAAAAATGAATTCAGATTGCCCAGTGATCTAGGTGGTTGACTGCTACAGCCAAGAGAGAGAGGAAAGCCTGGCTGCTGCTCCAGCTGGCAGCAAACCTTGGCATCACCCACATGACACTGGTTTTAGGTGCGTGCAGAATGCAGGAGTTGTGGGTTTTAGAAGATTTCCACCCTGATTTCAGAGGGCCTGAGAGGCCAGGCACTGCCCTGAGAGGGCAGTGTGTGAAGCTTTGAGTGTGAAGCTGAAGATGCAGTGGAGACTCCAGAAGTTTGGAAAATCTAGGGACTTGGATCATCTAAGGAAAGCTGCAAGGAAGGAGCAAAGCATGTCTAAGAGAGAAGCCTTGGGAGCTGTAACCACAAGAAGTGCCATAGATGTGGAGTCACTGAAGCCCTTTGTATCTCAAAATTTGCCACAGATTGCTTTAGATGCTGGACATGGAACTACAGGACTTTATGTTTGCCCTGCTGGATTTTGGACTTGCTTTGGCCCCAGCCTTTAGTACTCCTGCTTGTAACTTCTAGAATGAAAATGTTGATTTTGTGCCATTCAATGTTGCAGGTGTTTAACTTTTCATTTGAACAGAGGCTTGCAACTAAGAATTTGCCTTGCATCTTAGATGAGACTTAGAACTTGGACTTTTCAGCAATGCTGAAACTTTTAGGACTTTGGCAGCTCTTGCAGATGGAGTAAATGCCTTTTGTATAAAGGGATGTGTATGAGTCTTTGGAGGGCCACAGGTGGAATGTTATAGTTTAATGTAATATAACATTGATAGACTTAATACTAGTTCTTAAGTATTGTTAAATCTGTGTTATAATGTACAAGTTGTGAAATGGTAAGAATAAGCATGTCTTTGTATCTGGAAACTGGTTTAAAGAAATGTGTCTGGTTGACAAGGGTTGGATTGTTATGGTTGATGTATTGTGTCCACTTGAAAAGTTTAGAAGGTTAACACAATGACTCAAAAGGAGGACAAAATCCTTACTTTGTAAGCATCCTGATCCTGTGCAAGAGGAAGGCATGGAGATAGTGTGGATGGGTAGCCTGCATACAATATAAGAGAGGAAAAGAGGCTTGTTCCCCACCTCCTTTTGCTCTTGTTGTTTTTGCATCTTCTGTCACCTTGAAGTGTTGCCCCTGTGCCATGCCACCCTGCCTTGGAGCCAGCTGATTATGGACTGAAACTTCCACAAACTGTGAGCTAAATAAACCTTTCCTTCCTTAATTTTGGGTATAGGGTATTTTGTCTCCGCGAGGAGAGAAAAGTAAATGAGACATACCCCCAAAGCCCCATGTGATAATAGAAGGGGCTTTTTGGAAGTGGCTGGATCTAGCATGTGTAGTGCTGGGATCCAGTATGCAGTGTTAGAATTAAGTGTGAGTACTGCCTTCCCTAAAGGTGGCTAGACTGGATAAGATACACAGGACAGAAATCAGATCATCACTTACTGCTTGGAGGCTTTTGCTGCTTTCTGCCTGCCACAAATTATTTCTCATCTGTGATGCCCCTCTGCCATGCCACTGTGCCTTGGAACCAACTATGGACTGAAACCTCTACAAACTGTGAGCCAAAATAAACCTTTCCTTCTTTAACTTTGGGTACTGGGTATTTTGTCTCAGCAACAAGAAGTAAATAAGCCATTAGCAAATGCATGCAGGCTAAGAGAATGTCCATGGAGGACCTGAGGCTCTGCTATGGCTTGAATGTCTTTGCCCCATCCAAAATTCATATGTGGGAAACTTAATTTCCAATTTTAAAGTGCTGGGGAGGCGAGGCCTAAGGAGAGGTGGTAAGGTCGTACCAGCACAGCCTTCACGACAGAGGAGTGATGGTACAGAAGGTTTTGTGGGAGTGGCCTCTTGCTCTTCCACGGCTCCTCCTTTCTTGGCTTTCAGCTTTTGTCCATGAGAGGGTGGAGTTAGAAGGCCTTGATACTGGACTGTCCAACCTCCACAACTCTGAGAGAATACATTTTTACCTAGTCTCGGGTATTTTGTTATAGCAGCACAGAATGGAGTAAGGCAATTTTCTTCCAGTAGCAACCGCCTATCCTCCAACTGTGTGAGTGGCTATGTGGGGTGTGAACTCCCAGCACAAATCCAGTCTTCAGTGCAGTACCAGCTTCTAGGAGTCCCATACTCAGAGAATAGGTAGCTGGATGCTCATCCATCAACTCTCCTCCTATTCCTCTGATTGAGGGCTGGTGCAAGGTCCTCACATTCATCACTGATGGTTGCCCTGTGTGTAGTCTGAGTCTAGTCCCAGTGTCAGCATGGCGAAAATCAGGCAAACATTCTCATGTGTGCAGCAAGCTAGTTGGCACAAGCAGAGTACCAGCACCATATGTTTTGAAGTGAAGCATAAAACCATTTCCCACCTCTGGAGTTCAGAGTGTAGTCACAAAGAAATTATAATAAAATATTAAAAAGAAAATAGGTTGCTAGACTCATTGGTGTTCTCTCTGCCTCCAGAATGGTGGGCATTTTCACTAGGAAACGAGATTTGAACTGGTTATGCAGAACACAAGAGGGGAGAGGGCGAGCTAAGAGGAACCACCTGTACATATTAAAGCCCCTTAAGAAGGTTGAGTGCACATGATACGTCAGAGAACAGGAAATGCCCACTTGTACCTGAGGTCTCAGGTGTATAGGAAGAGCAGGAGTCAGAAACAGGAAGCAAGCCTACAACGATCCTCCTTGAGCTTTGGGAGTATCTCCCGGTGGAAGAAGTGCCACCACTACTGTGCATCCTGAGCCTGCTATGAGAACCTAACATCCTGTTATGGTTTGTGTCTACCTGTCCCCCCAAATCCTCATGTGGTCATGTGGCTGGGTTTTAGAGTTTTGATTCATGGTTCTGAGTGTTACACTGCCCTGGGGCAGACAGTTTGCATATGTAAGGGAGAGGAAGAGGCTGCTTGCCACCATTCCTCCTTTTTGCATTTGTTGTTTTTGCTGTGTTCCCCTGCCATGAACTGTAGCCCTCTGCCATGTGCCACTCGGCTTTGGAACCAGCCCAGAATGGACTGAAACCTCCATGAACTGTGAGCTAAATAAACCTTTCCTTCCTTAATTCTGGGCATCAGGAATTTTGTCTCAGCAAGGAGAGAAAAGTAACAAAGACACACCCCCAACACTTGCAGCCTTCCCACCATTCCCACAATGCCTGACATTCCCAGTATTCTCAACACCTCCAATATTCCCAACACTCCTAATGTGTCCAGCATTCCCAATACTCCTAACACTCCAAACAAATTCTTAACAAGCTCAAGATTCCAAGCATCTCAACATCCTCAGTATCCTGACAGTCCCAGAACTCCCAACATCCCCAAAGTTCCTAAAACTTCCAGCCCTCCCAGGAAGCAAAATCCTCAGCCAGATGAGATTCTATCTCTTGAGGTCAAATAACCAGCCACAGATGTAATAAAGAATCTGTTTTGTGGCTGCTGTCACTTGAGATTCTTTCCTATATTTGCAGGTGGCATGGACTAAATTTGTCCCCTCAAAATTCACATGAAGTTCTAACTTCCATTGTGACATTATTTGGAAGTGGGTCCTTTGTGCTGTGACTAGGAGTAAATAAAATCATGACAGCAGAGTCCTCATGACAGGATTAGTGCCCTTATAAAATGAGACACCAGAAATACTGCTCTGACTCTCTGCCCTGTGAGGCCACAGCAAGAAGGGAGGCATTTGCAACCTAGAAGAGGGTCCTCAACAGAACCCAGTCATACTGTTAACTCTGATTTCAGATTCCCAGCCCAAAGGCTTTGAGAAATAAGTTTCCACTCTTGAAGTCATCCCCTCTCTGGTATTATATGGCAACCTGAATGCACTGCAGGTCTGCCATAGAGCAGTCTTAAAGACATGGTGGTTTGCCTGCAAGGACAGGAGCCAAGAGGGTTCAGTTGTCCCCACAGTAACCACAGAGTCTGGACACGGGCTGTGAGTGGATCTGCAGAAAACATTAAGGTGCAGGACAGTGTTGAGGTGACACTGACATGGATCACTGTGCTCCCAGACCCTTGCTAGAGGGGACACTAAGAGTCAGTTAATGAATGGAATCCTGGCCCAGTCCTGCGCAGAGGTAACATTGTAGGAATTACATGAATAGGTGTGGCAAGTGTTTCTGGTCTACCTCCTTCACACAGTTCATGCATGTATTGTGTTTCCATTATTTGGTAGTGATTTGTAGGTTTATTGGAGGGATCACTTCTTATATAAATGTGAGTGACTCTGATCTGACTCAGTTCTTTTTTTAAATTTATTTTAAGAATAAAAGAAAAAAACATATTAAGAGACATCCATTTACAAAATAGCATAAGAACAATACAAACAGTACAGAATTATAGGCAAAGTGATAGGAAACTAACAATGGTTGTTGTATTACGTACTGATATCTTCAAAGTGTTTTCTCAGGAAAACAAATCCAAATTCAAAGGCCCAATTAAAAAATGGGCAGCTGAGATGAATACGTACTTCTCAGATAAAGAAATACAAACAGCAAATACATACATGAAAAAATGTTCAACATCATAGTCATTCAAGAAATGCAAATTAAAACAACACTGAGATTGCACCTCACCCCAGTAAAATGGCTAACATTAAGAGATCTGACTCAGTTCTACTTAACTAAAGAATTACTTTCTCTCTGTGCTGGCCTCCACGTGTGAATGAAACATCCCTACTCCAATGGCCCTTCTGGCTGGGAGCGTGGAACTTCTCGGACCTACCCATTCCTTCCAGGCTTCACATTAACTGGAGTAAATTGTCATCATCTACATTCTACGGGCGAGACCCTTTCTTGTTTGAGATGAGAAGAAGAAAGCTATTGTCGACAATTATTGTGATTTAAAAGTCTAATGGATTTTTTATTTTCATTTATGCTTTTGCCATAGGAATAAAACATGATGGCAATTTTATGTACCTTCTCTAAAAGTTTTCATAGTAGTAAAATATTCATTCAATGATTTTTACAGTTTCCTAACTGTAGGTGGTTTTATACCTATCTACACTTTCAAGTGCTGGCCATAAAGTTGACCCCCAACAATATCTCTGACTTTTATGTGCTTAAAATTAACTCCAAAGAATAAATTCTTTAGAAAGTAGTAGGGTATGAATCTTAAAGTTTTCATGAGATGTTGCTTTATAATGAGATAACATAATATAATTTTTTGTTAAGTTTCCTTCCACCTACAACAAGAAATGAAATTCCAGATAATTGAGACCTCTCCTCTATGTGCCCTATGACATCTTCCTTTTGGCAGTGGCTATTCTGGAGGGTTTCTTGGTGCAGTCGCCAAGGGGGCGCTGGGGACAGCTGTCCATCTTCTGTGACCCCATCAATAGCTCCCTGTTATCCCTGAGGATGCAGCATCCCTGGATCCTAGGAGTGGGTGGTGCTACCAGGTACCCTTCAGTCCTGATTGGCTACAGGGCTCCTCCAATGTCACATCCTGGCCCAGGAGGATTGAGGGCTGCACTGGTCACTGTTCTGTTGGTGAGACAAAATGCCTGACATCTGCATCTTGAAGAATGCGTAGTTGTTTGGGTTCAGTCTCAGAGGTTTTAGCCCACAGTCCTCTGGCTCAATGGCAGAAGGAGCATGATGGAGGGCCTGGCAGAGGAGAGATGCTCAGCTCAGGGCATCCAGGAAGCAGGGAAAAACTCAAGGAGCCAGGAAGTAGAAGACAGCCCAGAAGAAGAAAGGGTTGGAGCCAAGAATACATACAGCCTTCCCGGTCATGCCCCAGAGGCCCACCTTCTCCAGCCAACCTCTCCTCCACACTTAAGAGCACCTTCAGAAGTGAGGTCCTCAATAGATCATTCCACAGAGGAGTCTGAAGCCCCCATGATCCAACCATCATTTGAAAGCCCACCTCTGAACACATGAACTTTCTACAGGGAACTCTTTTATCTAAACCATAACAGGGGACCCTCTGCCCTCATCCTGACCATGGGGAATTATTGCCCTGCTTTTTGAGTGACTGGAGTGGGAGACAACTCTATAAGACCATATAGTCTATCTGTCTAAGTGGCTGCATAGCCAAGGCCATGCCTGTACTAGCGGCAGGAGGCAGGGGATCACTCAGATCTTCAGAAAGAGGGAGTTCCTTACACTGTGGGCTTCTGCCTCCCTGATGTTTTTGTGTCACCGTAAGTCCCTGTGGCACAGTAAGGAGAGCTGGACTGCACTCTCGTTCTCCTGACATTGCATCTTCTCTTTTCTTCTCTGCCATTCTTTCATCCTTTCCTTGGCCCAGGAAAACTTCATCTACTTTTCTGAGTGAGAAAAATGGACTCAAAATGAGTCCACATTATTTCTCGGGGCCCGATTTTTAAAGTTCAAAATGCTTTCATCTCCGATGATTGTTTCAGACTTGAATCTCAAAAGCTTGGTGCTGAAACATTAAAGCAGAACTAATGCTGCTGACTCTCTTTCTGCTCTGCTGAACGTGGTCCTGCAGCAAGCTCTGGTGTGTGTGCTCTGCATACCCTATGCTGGCTGACCTCTCGGTGACAGTGAGGGTGGGAGACACCTGAAGCACTGTGGGAAGGGACCTTGTTGCTTCTCGGTATCAAAGTATTACCCACTGTTGATATAAACACCGGAGGGCCATCTGAAAATGGTTCTTGTCTAGCAGATACATTGATAGAACTAATTATGGGCCAAATTTTGAATTATTGAAAATCTTAGACTTGGGTACTTTAAAAGATCAGGTTTCTTTCAAGGCCTTTCAGAGAAGCCTGGGGTGTATACACCCTCTGGAGGGTCCATACCCAACTGCTTCACAGTGTTCACAGCTCCATGCACAGGGCCTAGGAG
This sequence comes from Dinomys branickii, assembly GCA_004027595.1. Lineage (NCBI taxonomy): Eukaryota > Metazoa > Chordata > Mammalia > Rodentia > Dinomyidae > Dinomys > Dinomys branickii. Next base: position 24,961 of record PVLD010003619.1, read on the forward strand.
GTCTGGAAGGAGGAAATGGAAGGATGAAGAAGAGTTTGGGAAGAAGGTGACAATCACCTTCAGTATCTGGAGGTTGTGCACCCACAGATTCAACCAAACATGGATGGAAAATTTTTCTTTAAAAAATATTGCATGTGTACTGAAAATACACTTTTTTTTCTTGTCAGTTTCTAAAAAACCCCAGTATAACAGCTCCTCATATAGAACTTACATTATATTGGTTATCATAAGTGATCTAGAGCTGACTTAAAGTACTGCATACAGGAGAATGTGCATGGGTTCTGTGCCATTGTACATGAAGGACGGGTTGGGGAATGTCCTGGAACTGATGGTTCACAAAAAGTAAGAATGGCTGCATACCTCAAGCTTGCCAAATGTTAAGAACAATAGGCAAAGCAACACCTGGGGCCACTGTATGGCTTTCCAGGGTCAGAACATGTCTCACCTGTCTGTGCGTTAGACTTGACTCTGTTTCTCCGGAGACAGCCTCTTATGCCACTCAGGTGGTCACAAAGCCCCATATCACCACTGCAGTCCTACGAGGTCTCTTTGGATACTTGGATCTCAGGGTTTTGAATCAGACACAAGTACATCCTTAGATACGGTGCTTGTTCCTGTGGCAGAAAACTCCACTTCTAGAAACCCTACTCTATGCCTCAGGTCACTGCTACCCAGTAAGGATCTGGGAGGGGAGGAGGTGATAAGACATGGTTCTTAAATATAGTTCCAAGAATGTGTACTCAGTATTGAGCCTGAAATCTTGAGGGATAATTGGAAGGCTAGATTTTAAGCTAGGTGTCAACACTGGAGCTCTGTGTAGGTGAGGAGAGTGGTAGATTTCAAAGGCAATGCAGAAAATCTTTGACTCTGGCTTATTCCTGTTTCCATACTAAATTCCACGATATGGATGACTTAAGTCATGTAAACTCTTTTCTCATAGTTCTAGAGCCTGGAAGTCCAAGATGAAGGTGTTAACAGATTGGCTTCTCTTAAGATATCCTTGGCTTGAAGGTGATCACCTTCTTCCTGGGCCCTGCCACAGTCTTCTTCTGCTTGGGTATGTGTCCTAGTTTCCTCTTCTTGTTAGGACACCAATCATATTGGATCAGGGCCTACTCTAATGACCTCATTTTAGCTTGGTTACTTCTTTGAAGGCCTCAATTTCAAATACAGAAACACTGGAGGTTGGCGGGAGAATAATTCAGTCCATAGAGACAGTTCACCCCACTGCATCATGACTTAGAACCAGAGAGCAATGTACCCCACACTAACTCCAAAACAATAAGTTATAGATAGAATAGGTTGAACAACTATGAAAGCTACTCAGGACTGAAGTTCAACATCTCAGAGTGTTGCCTGGCCCTGTAACTCACCAACTGTGACAACATAGCAAGTTGCTCTCTTCTCTGAGGCCCTTTTCTCATATGGGAAACACAGGGAGAAAGAAATCTCCTGCATTTGCACATGGATATTAGCATCAGAAGTAGTTTTTGCAAAATGAGAAAAAATAGCTACTCAGAAAAGGGGATCTGGGGCTGGGGTTGCAGTACAGTGGCAGAGTACACATTTAGCATGAGTGAGGTATAGGCCTAGGGTTTGAGCCTAAGCACCAAAAATATCAATAATAATAAGAAGAAAGGAGCACAGATGAGAAGAGAGGGACTGAGAGAAAGAGAGAGGGAAAGAAAGGGGGAAGTGAAGAGCGGGAGAAGGAGAGAGAACGCGAGGGGAGGGAAGAGGGAGGAGAGGCAAACAGAGAGAAAGAGAGAGGGAGAGAGAGGGAGAGAGAGAGAGAGGATGGCTGTTCTTGTGAGTACTGGCCATCATCAGTGTCAACTCCATGGGATCCCAAAGCCCAGTGAAGACCTTGGCCCCATCTCAGAAACATTTATGTGGTGAGTGGCTGCACTCTGCGCTATGCGACCATGCAGCCCTGGATACAACACTTGGCTGGACCTCAGGCCTGTCACAGAAGAGTGCTGCTGTCACCGCTCTGGGGACTGTCCTTGGGATCCTGCAGGAACATCTGACTTCCCATGGAGACCAGAACCCCTGGTGAGCTCATGCCCTGCACTTCACATACACACACACACACAGGACAATATGTTTTATAAATCTCCTTCTTTGTGCTCACCAGAACAAGCCTATTTCTGTACTTTCCAACCCACTGAAACATAAGTAAAGAAAAGCCTTTTATAATAACCAAGGGGACCCCATGAAGGAATTGCCATGAACTAAAATGTAGTTTTCAGGATGGTGCTTTAAAATTTTTATTCCTGGGGCAATGTCCTACCAGGATCTGGCATCAGGAAAAGGAGTTCAAGTGACATCAGATAGCATTGAGAGCAAAGTGTCACCCAGGTGACCATGGTATTCTTGATGTTGAGCTTAACTGTGTCTGACCAGATTCTCCAAGCCCGTGAAATACAGGGTCATAGATTAAAGAGAGGTTAGATGTGGATGGCACATGAGCAACGTTTGTTCTATTCCAAAATTCTCACTTTACAAAACAAGCATAGAAGGCTAGAGAAGCCAAACTATACACCTACCTCATGGTGGTGCCATGGCTAAATTTTAGGTCTTGCTTATTCAATGTTCTTTCTACCTTGAAAGTTAATTAGAGATTTTAAAAACATCTTTTGCACGTGAGTATTCAGTGAGCCCTTAACACTTTGGGGACTGATTTCAGAACTCCCTGTGAATACAAAACTTTGAGAGGACTCAAGTCCCTTACATAAAATGGCATAGATTTGCATATAACCTATGTGCATCCTCCCACACACATTATGTCATCTCTGCAGGACATATAATACCTAACAAAATGTACATTTTATGCAAATAGTTGTTATATTGTGAGGGAATTGCAAAAAAAATGTCTGTACCTGCTCAGGACAGGTGAAATTAGTTTTCAAACCCCTTCCAGCCACAGTGGGTTGAGTACTGCAGATTCATCTTCCAGCGAGAACTCCACAAGCCCAGCATCATCACACCATGGGCTTACCATGGCTCTGGCAAACCCTCTCAAGTGTTCATTCCATATTGGGGAAGCCCCTACCTCACATCCATCTTCCCAACCCTAGGAGAGACAGAGTTTCTATAACAATAAATTTGGAGTGGGCTCTGATAATCCCAACATGTGTCATCTCTGAACTAAGTACTGTGCCTCAGGTCGGAGCAGATTCTCAGCTGGTCAAGCAGACTCTAAACATGAGATTCCTACTGGGGCACCCATCTAAGACCCTGTGTTTTATCCCCAGGAAGGGTTTAAAGTTAGAAGGCAGGAGGGGTGGACTGACAGGCAGAAACAAGACATATCTACTAGAAGGGTCTGAGGAATTTAGAGAAAGGAGTCCATGTCCCTCAATTCCCAATCCTGTTTTTGCATTTGAGAAGTCAAAATTCCTACTCAGGTTCTCCTTAAGGGTGGGGCTCAAACAGCATTCCCCACCGAAGGGCACTACGGAACTGCAGTGGGAAGGGGCGCCCTTTGCCAGCTTTCTCGGGGTCTTGTTGCCAGATGGAGGGTCGCATAGGGCTTCTTTCCAAGTTCTTAGTGTCCCAAAGAATTGGATGAGACACAAAAATGCAGGAAAGTGTAAATTTATTGATGCAGAAAAGAAGTATGTTCTACAGAGCGAGAGTGGGCTGATGCAAAGGCTCACTGTCGCCCAAGGATAAGCAAAAGGGTCTTTTATATCCAAAACTCCCAGTCAGCTCTCCTTCGTGCAAATAAGGTATTGGGCAAGGTGTTTGATCCCTCACTGGGGATCAGCTTGTGTGGCTTCCTTTTACATATAAATGAAGGGTTAGAAATAGTACCTTTTGATTTGTTGTGCTCACGTGCAGATAAAGGATTGAAAAGAGCAACTTCTGATTGGTCCTGGGAACAGCACCAGATTCAAATGAAGACTGAAAATGGTAAGTTTCTAATTGGTCCAAAATAGTACTTTTCTGATTGGTGCTGTGTATGGTGATGATGGCTTCACTATACTGGGAGTGTCCTCCCCTCCTCAAGCTGTTGCCCTGTCTTAGTCAGCTTGGGTATCGCTTGCAGCTTCTGAGGTAAGACAGGATAGGAAGGCACAGGGAAGAAATGTGTGGTCCACCAGCAAAGCCAGTCATACCCTGAGCAGCCCCTGCCACAGGGTTATCCTACTTTCAGCAAAGCTGAGCATTTGGTATTAGTGAAGCTTCCATACAATATCCCCAGTTTCCTCATCTGCCAGCTGGTGATAAGAATAGTACCTGCCCCTCTGGGAGCCTGAGAAGAAAATGAGATCATAGATCTCAAGCTCAAGTGCAAAGGAGGCACTCAGCAAATGTGTGACGTCATCTCTGTAGCTGCTCCTCTCTCAGCAAGTCGTCTTCTTTCTCTTCCAGCTTGCGAAAGAGAAGCAGTACAGCTGGCATTTTAAAATGCTAAAGTGGAGTAAGGAAAATAGATCGCTACTCATTGATGCCTGAGGTAAAAAACAGGTAAAAATATGAAATAATTGTTTTTAAGTCACTGGACATTAAGCAACAGAAGCCAGTGGTTCCTGTCCATCAAGTTCCCCGTTTGGTGGGCTAGCTGGTAGTGCAAACCATTCACACGCACTTCAAGTCTAGAGATATGGTGCCCACTTACTAGGGTGTATACAAATCTGTAGGAAAACAAAAACATGGGCTCAACTTAAGGCTTAGTGTGTCTTTAAGATTTTGTTTTGTTTTGTTTAGGAGTAGTTTCCTAGAAAGGAAAAGGGCAAGGTAATCTTGGAAAACTTTGTGATCTGAAGCTTTACTTTTTCTTCAAAGTACAACTTAAAAATTATGATTTCCTCAGTTTGGAGATTCCTCAGCAAACTAGGTCTGGAGGATTTCCTGTCTCTTTTCTTAGTTTCTCCTTGTCTTAATTTCTTCTATCTTATCTAAGGACAATTTGAAAAACAAAATTAATATGATAGTTTTGGATCATAATTCAGAGGACAGTATAAATAGCCTTGTGTCCATATAGACATAAATGATTAAATAGATGTATTGACAGGAAAGAGAAAAATACATTGTACAAATTCCAAATAATTTTATATAGCTCTTCTACCCACAAAGATATTGCCTATCCATTTCCTTAAAGTATAGGATGCACACAGTAAATTTCTTCTAAAGAAGACTGTGAATATAACATCTTTGGGAAATGGGGTATCTATTGATGAATTAAATCATAATGTTTGAGGTATAATAAGCTGGATTTCCAGAGTCTCTAGTCCAAAGGCCACTGTCCTTATAAGGGCAAAGTGTAGATAGTACACAGATGTGAAGATGGTCATCGAGATAGTAGTGGTACATCTACATGCCAAATATATTACACAACCGGAACATAACCTCTCAGAATTCTACCAGCTCAAAGTCAAGCTCAAGGGGCCAGCATGGCCAGGTTCTGGGGGAGGCCCTCTTCCTGGCTTGTAGGTATATGCCTTCCCTCTTTGCGCTCACATGGACTTGCCTTGGGGGAGAGGATGGAGCAGGCAGAGAGAGACAGAGACAAGACTGAGAGACAAAGGTATCCCGTTTTCTAGCATCTTTTCCTATAAGGACACTAATCCAGTCAGAGCAGGGTCCTGTCCTCACAATCTAATGATTCCCCCGAGACCTCCTCTCCACATTCCAGGCTATGATCAACATATGGCATTTGGGGGAATTCAAACATTTAGTCTCTCATACCAAGGAATGTCAAAGGTTGCCAGAAAGCCAACGGAAAATGAGAGGTACAAACAGATTCTCCGTCTGAACCTCCAGAAGGAATTAGCTCTGCTACACTCTTAATTTTGGACTTTTTACTTCTAGATCTGTGAATTTCTGTTATTTTAAGTCAGTAAGTTTATGGTATTTGTTATGGCCTCAGGAAACTAATACATCATTCATATTCATTATTAGATTATTTTAATTCTGTATTCTTTTTATGATATTGTTCATTGATGCCTTCATTTAAGTAATGTTTCTTGACTACACTTTCTACCACTGAACAGATTTAACTATCATTAAATATCCCAAGGCTTACTAGTAAACAAAATACGATAAAATGTTTGCCCAAATGAACCTATTATGCATTTCACAACTATTTTTCTTTATATTCTCTGTGTGTATGCATATTTACATGTGAGCACCACTACAGATCTTCCACAAATATCGCTTATGCACCTCTTCTCTTTCTAGACACCAACACTATTGTAGGAGCTGGAAATTTCACAGTCAACAGAACATATATATTCTAGTTCTTATGGAATTCACAGCTTTGAGGACCTGCCTGACAGTAAGAAAATCAAGGGAAGCGTGTACTGTGCCAGGATATTGTTGGGGTTATCCAGAAAATGAGACCTCTTCACAGGATGGAGACAAGCGGGTGTGCAACTCAGGAAAAAATACAATAAAATCCCAGGACAAGAAGATTTCAGTAGAGACTAGAAGTCATAGTAGAGTAAGCCACACAGGTAGCTGGAGTAACAATATACTGAGAATTGGTAACAGCGAAGGCCATGTCTACAGGTGGGAACGTGCGTCACCATTTCTGGGAATAGCATGAAAACCAGTCCCGTTTCTTGTCTCCATGAAATACTGTGTGGCACTAGCGATGGTGGGGACAGTGGTGGAAGAAGAGGCCAGGGAGGCATCTAAAGTGGTGGCTGACTCTGTTCTCTGACTAAAACCCATGGTGTCTAGGAGTGCAGGTACATCTCTCTTGGTAATTTCTTTTTCTGTACAACTGTGGTTTGGCCCTGCACGGAGATGCAGCTTTGGGAAGTGTGTGGCAGAGCAGAGAAGTTGAAGTCCTGATTTTTCTGACTGGGAAACTGAGAAGGAAGGCCCCAGGCGCTGGGCCGAAGAGGAGAGGTTGTGGGGAGGAAGGGTATGAGGAGAGCAGCCCAGGGCTGGGATATGGCTCAGAGGCACAGCGTCTGCCTGGCAAGTGCTAGGTCGTGAGTTGGATTCCAGGTACCAAAGAGAGGGGGAGAGTGGGAGAGAGAGAGAGAGAGGGAGGGAGAGAGGGAGAAAGGAAGGGAAGAAGGGAAGAAGGGAGGAAGGAAAGGAAGGAAGGAAACAGTCAAGCAAGCAGTCCCATGAAGTTGTGTATGAACTTGTGAATAGCTCTGAATTTACAAAAGAATCTGAATTTGTAGTTTAAAATTTTCAAAAAAGATCCAGGCCTATATGGGTTCACTGCAATTTACCAGACATTTAAAGAAGAAGGAGCAAACAATTCTACCCTATGCATTTTAGAATACAGAACATTTTATAATTGTTAGCCCAGCCCTGAGCCCAAAACTTGTAAGAAAATGATCAAACAGCTCTCACAAAGATGAATGTAGAATTCCTAAAGAAAATGCTGCTGAATTGAGTCTAGCAAAAAATAAAAAACGATAGACAGACAGACAGACAGAAAGGAGGGAGGGAGGGAGGAAGGAAGGAAGGAAGGAAGGAAGGAAGGAAGGAAAAACACTGTGACAAGCTGAACGTACCCTGGGAATGCAATGGTTCAATTTTTAAAAAATGAGACATGTAATACAGTATATTAGCCAACTAAAAAGAAAAATCACATGACTACCAGCTGACACAGAAAAGACATTTGATAAAGTTTAGTTCTCCTCTACAGTACAAACATTCAGCAAAGTAGGACTGAAAGGGGCTTCTCCCCCAAATAACATCTACAAAAACCTTTAGCTAACATCAAGCTTAATGTTGAAAGACTGGTTTTCCTTCTAGTATTAGGAACAAGGTAAGAATATCCATACTTGCCTTTTTCATTATCACCCTGGAAGATCCAGCAAGTGAAATTAGGAAGAAAAATAAATAGCCTAGAGATAAAAAAGGAAGATCACTGCTCTATTCACAAAACACAAAACTATGTACATAGAAAACCCAATGACACCTAAAAAACCTCCTAGAACTTAGAATAAATTGGCAGAATATAAGGTACACACACAAAAATCAATTATAGTTCTTAAACTCAACAGTAAGAAAAAATTTAAATCCTATAAAAAATGACAAAAACCTTGAACAAAAACATACATGAAACAGAATGCAAGAATGGTACATCAACCTGTGAAAAGCTCATCATAAGGCATTAGAGAAATGTGTCTCAGAATTACAATGACTGCAGGACTTCAAAGAACCTAAAAGTTGTCATGATTGTCATAGGGAAACAATGACTTTTCTTGGACCCAACAGAGAATGGAGGTTGTACGTAAAATGCCACCCAGAAATCTGAAAAGAGAGGTGCCTTCTGAGACTTGCTCACTTGGAAAAGACACTAGAGCTACACTTTAAATGGAATTCTAACAAATTTCTGGAGACTGAGTGTGAATTAGCCTAAGAGGAGGAGAAATTTCTGGTGGCTCAGCCTTAGAAGCGCCCCTATACTTTGATGGACAGTACCTCTGGAAAACTCATCAGGTCCTCACAGTGGAGATCCAAAGACTTCCTCCCAGCTCAGGCAGAAAGAGGGAAAAAGCAATCCTTGTGAAACAGGCAGACTGCTATGGTTTGAACTTGTTTCCTAAAGTTCAAGTGTTGAAAACTTAACCTCCAGATTAGCAAGTTAATGGTATTTAGAAGTAAGGCCTTTGCAAAGTAGTTAGGGTTAGAGGAGGTCAGAAGTTAGGGTTAGAGTAAGGTCCCCATGATGGCATTAGGGGGTATATAGAAAAACAGACCTGAGCTATCATGTCATGAACCATTGTGTATGAATCTCACAGCTACTGATCTTAAGTAAAGAGTATTTCCTTTGATCATATGGATAGGTATCCTCCAGTCAATTCAAGTGTTTTAAGAACAAAACTGAGGATAAAAAAGTTCTGCTTTAACACTTCAGCATTTTCTCCAGAACCAGAAGAGGCCTAGAATAGCAAACGCAATCCTGGGAAACAAAGGAAAGGTAAAACAAAAACAAAAACCAACGAAACAAAGGAAAGGTAGGAGGCATCACAATCCCTGGCTTGAACTTATACTACAAAGCTACTGTGATAAAATCAGCATGGTACTGGCAAAAAAAAGACCTGAAGAACAGTGTAACAGGTTAGAAGATGCAGACACAGCTACAAATACACTCAGACATTTTACTTTTGACAAAAGGGCCAAACATGTTCACTGGAAGAAAGATAGCCTCTTTAACAAATGGTGCTGGAAAAATTGGCTCTCCATATGCCAAAGACTAAAACTAGATCCGTACCTATCACTATGCACTAAACTAAAGTCGAAATGGATCAAAGATCTAAATATCAAAAGAGAAACACTAAATCTACTAGAAGAGAAAGTAGGTAAAAATGTTAGACTTAGGGGTAGGCAGAGAGTTCATGAACAAAAACCAAACTGCACAGGAAATAACTTCAAAGAATCAACAACTGGGATCTCATCTATTGAAAAGTTTTTGCACATCAAAAGAAATCACAGAGTAAAAAGAAAACCCATGAATTGGGAAAAAATTTTATCCAACTGCCCCTGAGACAAAGGACTCCTATCTAGAACATATAAAGAATTAAAAAAAATCAGGCCCCCAAAATTCAAAGACCCAATCCAAAAATGGGCATCTGAGATGAACACACATTTCTCAGATGAAGAAATACTAATGGTGAACAAATACATGAAGAAATGTTCAACATCACTAGTCATTCGAGAAATGCAAATTAAAACAACACTGAGATTCAACCCAGAAAGAATGGCTATCATCAAGAAATCAGCCCATAACAAATGCTAGAGAGGATGTGGGGAAAAAGGAACACTTCTCCACTGCTGGTGGGAGTCCGGACTGGTGCAACTACTGTGGAAATCAGTCTGGAGATTCCTCACAAAACTAGGATTGGAGGTCCCATTCAACCCAGGTCTTTCCCTTTTGGATATTTTTCCAGAACTGAAAACATCATACCACAGTGATATATGTGCACCCATATTTATAGCAGCACAATTTGTAATAGCGAAATCTTGGAAATGCTGAAGTCTTCTTTTGTGCTTTCTTTTATTTTAGAGAAAATAATACAAAAAGAAAAAAGAACAATAGCAACATACAAACAACACAAAGCAAGGACATTAGAAATGATACAGGGTTTCAAACCGAATGATAGGAATTAACAGTGCTTGTTATATCACATGTTATCTTCAATGAAGTTTCTCAGATTACCAGATGTAAGAATAGAAGACTGATCAAATCATTAAAGAGAATAAGAAAATAATAATTTAAAAGAACATTAGAGACAATACATAGTATCACTAGGCAGTACTGTAGGAACTCACCAATGGTTGTGTACTGCAAATTGTTGTCACATAAGTTGCTCAGATTACCAGATACAAGCATGTAAAATTGGTCAAAGTAGTAAAAAAGCCTTTTAATCATTAATGGTTACCCTCAACAAACCATCAGAAACCAAGAGTACAACTATGCCATGGATCTATATATATAAAATGCCTTAGTACTTTCTTTTTCTTCTTTCTTTCATCCCAGCTGTTCCTTCCTTTGAGCAATTTCTTTCCCTTTCTTATTATGTATTGTACATTTTGGGTTTTATTTACTCTTTCATGTTCTTACACCAAGGAGACAATGTGATGTTTACACATGTGAGTCCGATTTATTTCATTGATGAGCATGGTCTCTAGTTGCATCCATTTACCTATAAAAGCCTCAAGTTTACCTTTTTTATAGCTGAATAATACTCCATTCTATAGAAATACCACATCTTTTTTTATCCATTCCCCAGTGGATGTGCATTAGGGTTGTTTCCAAGATTTAGCTATGACAAATTGTGCTGCTATGAACATGGGTGCACATATATTGCTGTGATATGACATTTTTAATTCTTCTGGAAAAATAGCCAGAATGGGAATAGCTGGGTTAAGTGGCATCTCAGATGCCCATTTTTGTATTGGGTCTTTGAATTTGGGGGCCCGATTGTTTTAAATTCTCAATGTGTTCTAGACAAAAAGTCCTTTGTACGAGGGAGAGTTGACTAAAATGTTTCCCTAATTTATGGGTTTTCTTTTCACTCTGTTGGTAATTACTTTTGATGTGCAAAGCTTTTTAATATGATGAGATCCCAGTTGTTGATACTTTGAAGTATTTCCTGTGCAGTCTGGTTTTGGTTTATGAACTCTCTACCTATCCTATGTCTGCAAAACTTCCACGTACAACTCAAATGTCCATCCAATGTGGAATGGATAAGAAATATGCTATTTTATACAATGGAGTGTTATGCAGCTATAAAGAAAGATATACTAGAGGCTTTTATAGGTAAATGGATGCAACTATAGACCATACACACAAGTGAAATAAATCAGATTCACATGTGTAAACATTATATTTCCTCCCTACTATAAAAATAGATATTGTGAAAGGGAAAAGAAACTGCTCAAATAGGAAAGAGCAATTGGGATGGAGCAACTAGGATAAAGAAGGGAAGAGGAAAAAGAAAGAAGGGAGAGGAAAAATATATGTATATGTATACACAGGATAGCTAGAATAACTGCACTACTAACATCTGTTGGTTCACTGAAAGGAACTGTTACTGTGTAATTGTTTGATCAATCATTCATGCCTATATCTGGTTATATGTGCAACCATTATGAAGATAACGTTGTGTAATACAACAATCATTGTTAATATCCTATCACCATGTTTTGAAATTCTGTATCATTTTTATTATTGTCTACACTGTTTCATTTATGTATTTGATTTTGTTATTTTGGTTTTTTTTCTTTTCTCTTTAAAATGAAAAACAAAATTTATATGTATATATAATGATAGCTGGAATAAGGAATAGGAACGGTTTATTGAAAGGAAGAGTCAATGCTTAAAATTTTCTTTTTTCTTGACCAATTTTGCATACATCAATCTGGTAATCAGAATGACTGATCTGAAAACAACAATATGCAGTATAAGAACCATTGTTGAACTCCCACCATCTTGTCTGGTGAAGCTCTGCATCATTTCCAACACCCGTTTTTATTATTTGTTACTGTCTTTGATTGTTTGATCTGTCTTACATTCTTACGGCTGGTGGTCTGAGCAACTTCGTTAAAGACAACAGTATGTAATGTAACAACCATTGTTAATTCCTATCATTTTGTTTTGAGGTCATGTATCATATTTCTTGTTTTTGTGTTGGTTTGATTTTCTCTTCTTGTTGTTTTGTTAGTTTTTTTAATCTTTACAATAAAAAAATTCCAAAAAAACCCGACTTTAGCATTTGCTCCTTCATTAGAGTTCCAGCTTGCTGGCCTTCATATTTCAGGTTTCCAGACTCCACAGTGGCACAGGCCTATTTCTTGTAATGTCCATCTGTCCATCTCCTTGTCCCCACATTCATGCCCTCTGCTGCTCTCTTGCTCCCCTCAAACATGGAACAGTAAAAAGTGTGTATTGTGTATACCTGTTTTATTTCCATGATGAACACTAACTGATACAAGTTCTCACAGGACAAAATAGACATCCTACAAGAACATATGGGTTATATAAGCTGAAAGATGGCAATTCTAAAGAAAATCATACAAAATTCTAGATAGCAATACTGTGCTGTAATTATAACTGTCTTTGATAGACTCATCAATAGAAATCAGGGAACTGGAAGATAGGTTAATAAAAGCTTCCCATGTGGAAATGCAAAATGAAAAAAATAGTACAGACATCCAAGAAGTATGGAAAATTTCACCAGTTGTAACATATATGATCAGGATATCAGAGGTAGATAAAAGAAAGGAGCTGAATAAATTTTTGAAGCAATGGTAGTTGAGAACGTTCCAGCATTAATGACAGACACCAAATCATACTGTGTACATCTCAGAGAACAACAAACGAGATTTAGAAAATCAGAACTGGACATATTATATCCAATGTGCATGAGACAGAGACAGAGAGACAGAGAACACAAGAATACTGAAAGTATTTGGAATGGGAGGTGGGAGGGTGTGTGGCCAAATACATGTAAAACAGAAGGATTGAGAAACAGAGCTAGCTTCCCACCAAAAGCCATATAATCAGGAAAAAAGTACAGTGACATATTTAAAGGATTAAAAGACAAAAGCAACTAACCTGTAATTCTATATCCAGCAAAATTATCCTTTAAAAGTAAAGAAGTATTTTCTGAAGCAAACAAAATCTGGGTCATTTCACTACCAGACATGCCCATCAAGAAATGTAAAAAGATCTTTTTCTTTTCAGACAGAGGGAAGATTATATACATCAGATGTTTGGAACTATATAAGGAGAGGAAATATTGGAGAAATAATAAATTTAGATAAAATAAACCTTCTTTTTATTATTAATTGATCTAAAATGTAATTATATGAAGCAATCATGGTACGAGGGCACTGGGTTATTGTTGAATAAATTGACAGCAAAGTCACAGGAATCTGAATAGGGGGTTGGAAACATTTTTATGAGATACCTGTAGTACATGTGAAGTTGAATTCTGGTATTTCAAAAGAGACAGAAATTAGTGAAAAGTCTATACCATAAACTCTAGAATGAGCACTAAGATATTCTTTAAAATATAACTGGAAGTCTAAAAGTAAGGTAATATTATAAAATATTCAATTCAAATCAGTGAAATAAAAAACAAAAAAGAAGCCACTGACAATTATTAGAAAGAAGTTACCAAGATGACTGATATAAATCAAATATATTAATAATCATGTTCAGTGCAAATGGTCTAAATACATCAACTAAAAGACACAGATTTACTGTGTATTTAAGAAGACAAGATTCAACTACCTCTTGTCTATAAAAAGTCCATGTTAGCATAAAATATCTGATTAGTTAAAACTAAAGGAATAGAGAAAGATATATGATGTTGACTCTAATCAATAGATTAATAGCAACTAAATTTACTTCATATAAAACAAAACTGAGAACAAGGAAAAACACAAGGAATAAAAGAGAAGAGTGGTAATTCATAACCATAAAGGCACCAATTCTGCAAGATAATCTTAAGTGTGGATGCACTTAATAACAGAGACAAAATATATAAGGCAAAATATTATAAATCTGAATTATAACCCTGAGAAAACAAATTGATCAATCCACTATCATGGTTGGTGACTTCAACATTCTTCTATCTATAATACATCAGGAAGGCAGAAAATTGGGGGAGGATAGAGTTCACCCAAACAACACTAACAATTATCATTATCTAGTTCAGATTTATAGCTACTTCCACTAATAGCAAAATACATATTCTTCCCAAGTTCATATGGAACATTCATCAACATCAACCACATTCCAGGTATAAACACACCTTATTAAAATAAAGGAAAATAGAAATCATGGAGCATGTTTTCAGAGTATAATGGAATTAACCTAAAAATCAAGAACAGAAAGCTAATTAGAAAGTCACAAATTATTGGAAATTAGACAACACAGATCTAAATGACAGTGAAACAAAGAGAAAGTATGAAGAAAAATTCAAATATATTGAGCTACCTAGAAATACAACTCACCAAGCTTTGTCTTATGTATCAAATGCAGTACTTGAAGGGAAACATATATTATTAAATATATAATGGAAAAGAATGAAGATATAAGATCAAAAATATAGGTTTCACCTAGGGTATTAAGAGAAAGAAAAGTAATTTGAGCCTAAAACAAGCAGAAGATAATGTTATGGTTTGTGTCTAGAGGTCACTCCAAAGTCTCATATGGCCATGGGGACAAGCTTTTCACAGGTAGTTGAATCCAGAGTTTGTGACTGAGTCATGGTCCAATGCTGGGATTAAGGGTATGAGTTCTACACCCGCCCTAGGCAGGTAGTCTGCATATTATATGAAGGACAGAAAGAGCCTTGTCTCTTGTTGCTTTTGGCACCTTTTTCCGCCATGAACTGTTGACCCTCTGCCATGTGCCACCCTGCCTTGGAGCCAGCTGACTATGGCCTGACACCTTTACAAACTATGAGGTAAATAAACCTTTCCTCATTTAACTTTTGGCATTGAATATGTTGTCTCAGCATCAATAGAAAAGTAACTAGAATAGATAATAAAAGTTACAGAATAAGTAAAGTGAAAAATAGGAAAAATCAATAAAATAACTAGTTCTTTGAAAGTATTATTTAAATTCATAAGTGTGTATCAAGATAACAAAAGAAAAGTTGTTAGAAGCAGTTTGCCAATGTTAAAAATGAAAGAGAAGCCAATCATAGTAGTTTTACAGACATTAAAAGAGTAATCAAGTATTATGTTGAACAACTCTAAACCAATACAATTCAATATTCAGAGAAAATCAACTGATTCCATGAGAGACACAGCTACCAAAATGCACACAAAAACAAACAGTAATGTATATACCTCTATGCCCATAACAAAATTGAATTAATAATCTACTGAAATAATTATGTGATCCAAGTGGCTTCATGAATTAATTTCATCACATATTTAATGAAGAAATGATATCAGTTCTTTACAATCATTTACAGAAAACAGAAGTAGAGAGAGTTTCCTATCTTATTCTATGATGCAAACTACCTGAATACTAAAACAAGACAAAGACATTACAGAAAGGAAACTTACACACTCATCATCTTTCAGAAATATAGATGCAAAAATCCTAGAAAATAGCATACTGAACACAATAGTATATAAGGACATTTATATATCACAACAAATTAGGATTTGTGTATACAAAGATGCTTAAACTTTGAAAATTAATCAATGAAACCCATTACATCAACAAATTAAAAACTTGTCATCACATTACCATATTACTAGATGCAGAAAAAGAATGGACAAAATCTAGTATCCATTCATGATAAAAACTCTAAGCAAACTATAAACAGAGGGGAATTTCCTTAATTTGACAAAGAACATTACAAAATGCTACAGGTAACAACTTATTTAGTGGTAAGAAATTCAATGTTTTTTTCCCTAAAATTAGAAAAAAGACAAAGATGTCCTCTTTTGATAGTACTATTCTACAACAAATCTGAAGTTCCAGTTAGTTCAATAAAGCAAGAAAAAGAAATAAAATGGATACTGATTGAAAAGGGAGAAGTAAAATTATCTCTATTAGAAGATCACAGTATGATACGTTTTGTGGATCCCAAAGACTCCATAAACATAATCCTGGAACAGACAGGCAAATCACAGATACAAGATTAATACATAAAAGTCAATTGCTTTCCTACAGTACATCAACGAACAATTAAAATTTGAAATTAAGCAATATCATGTATAAAACCCAGAAATCAAATATGCAGCATGAATAGCATGAAAACTTATAGGATGTACATACACAAAACTATAAAACATTGTTGAAAGACTCAAATATCTATTTAAATGGAAATACATTTCATATTCACAGATTAGAGGAAGCAACACTGTTAAGATGTTAATTTGTCCAAATTTGATGTAGAGATTTAATGGAATCTGAATCAAAATCTCAGGAAACTTTGTGGTAGCTATGTCTAAACTCATTCTAAAGTATGTATTTGAAAAGACAAAAGACATCGAGTAGCCAACGTAAGACTGAAGAACAGTTGTAGAACTGACACCCATGGACTGCAAGACTTACTACACATCTATAGTAATTGATACAGCATGCTATAGTAATCAAAGCAGGGTGGCATAATAATCAAAGAGTTACATATTTATCACTGAAACAGCAAAGAGCCCAGAAATAGACCAGCACAAATATAGTCAGCTGATCTTAGACAAACAGCCAGGCCAATTCAATGGAGAAAGAGTATTTTTTTTTTCCAATAAACATTCACAGACCCTTAAAAACCCAGGAATTTAGACACAGACTTTCCTTGCAAACCTAAATGTAAAATGTATAGCTATAAACTTGTAGATGAAATATATAACTGAGTATACATGACCTTAGTCTTAGTTGTGTTTTTGGATACAAATATCAAAAAAATGATCTATGGAAGAAAAGAAAGACCTAAGGTAGACTTTATTAAGGCTAAATATATCTACACTACAACAAACACAGTTAAGAAAATCAAAGGACAAACCTCACATTGGCAGAAAACATTTCCATACACATATCAGGAATTTTACTACAAATATGCAAAGGACTCTTGAAACTCAACAATACAAATGACCTAACTGAAAACGTGTAAAATGTATGAACTTCATCAAAAGCAGATAGAAAGATATATGTCAGGCCTGATGGCCAGAGCTTGTCATTCCAACACTCTGGGAGGTTGAGGCAAGAGGTTCTTAAATTTGAACCCAGATTGAGCAACTTAGTATATTAGCAACATGTGGTATTAAAACAAACATAAATAAGTAGAAAGGGCTGGGAATGCAGCTCAGTGAAAAGTTCCTAGGTCCAATCCTTAGTACTTTGAAAGCAGACGTTAAATATATGAAATAAGCTCAATATTACTTTTCATGAAGAAATCAAAAATTAAAACTGATACAGCACTAAATGTCTGTTAGAATGCATATATGACATTATATATATATATATATATATATATATATAATATTTACACATACACACAGTCCTCCATGGTTCAGGGGTTTTTTGTTAATTTCTATAATGGTGCAAAGAACATACATTCACTAGAAATACTACTTCAAATTCTGGAGGTTGGTCTTTTCCAGGGTGGGTGTCACGATGCTGGACATGCTCCCTGGGAACCTCAGCTCCCTGTCAGTCAAGATACTGACACTCTACTGATAGCTATGACTTAAGTTAGATGTATTAAATGCCGTTTTTATTTATGATATGTTCCATGTAGCATGAGCTTGATCAGATGTCTTCCCACTATAAATCCATGAGTACCTGTGTTTGTGTGTGTGTGTCCAACTAATTTAAAAACTTTAGTCATACTTAGCGCCATATGCAAACGTTTGTAGAATATCTACTGGGACTGACCAAAACCTGAAAAAACATCCAAATATCTTTCACTGGGTAACTATATTAACAAAAGAGGATTCAACTAATCGGACACCTGCTACTGCCTGGATGAGTACTGAAGCCATAATAATGCACTGAACAATCAGATTCCTGTGCTGCGCATTGCTAGTTTTGTTGCATAATTCCATGGATGCGACATTCTCACAGAGACGAAACTGTAACAACGGAAAGGGTATCAGTGGTTGGCAAAAGTGAGCGCTCAGGAGGGTGCAGCTATAGGGACAGCACTAAGGGAGCTCCTTGGGGCATGTCTCCTGATTGTGCTGCAGGCTACGTGAAAACAGACAATTACTGACCATCACAGGTGTCCATGTGAGAAAGTCAGTTTTACTGAGCATTAATTTTAATATGTCAAATTACCAAACACTATTCAACAGTGTTTAAGGCCGAGGGAAAAGCCCTAAAATAGTACAGCGACACTTGCCAAGAAATTCAGCTTACAGACCCTGTGTCAAAAAAAGGGTGGGGGTCGTGGGGAAAAAGCGTCGCCCCTGTGTCACCCGCAAGCTGAGGTCGCGGCTGGGAGAAAGGGACGTGGCTTCTCCGACGGGGTGCTGTGCCTGTGGGCAGAGAGCAGCGGGCAGGACTTGGCACCGCCAGGGAACCGAGCTTAAGTAGCGGTGTGGAAAAGTGTAAAGAAAGGAGGAAATGGGGTCGGGTCGGGGAGCCCGGCTAGGACAGGAGCAGGACCACGGCCGGCCGGGTGAGGCGTGCTGCCCTGGCCCCGGAGCAGGGCGCGGAGACGCGCGAGCTCGAAGACGAGACAGGTGGCGGGGACAGAGCGGGACGCTACGGGCGAGGCGGCGCGCCCGGGGAAGCCGCGGTCCCTGCGTCCGCGCGGCCCGGCGCAAAGGGGCACCCGGACGGAGCGTGGCCGCGAGCACGCGCGGTCGCGGGCGGCCGGCGCGGGCGGGGGCACGGGCGGGGGCGGGGCGCGCACGTCCGCGCGGGGCGGGGCGCGGCTGCGGCCGTGACGTCCGGGGAGGGCGCGCGGGGCGGCGGCGGGCGGAGCCGGGGGCGCGGGGCGGAGCGCGCGCGGGAGGAGGCGGGGGAGGCGCGGCCCGGGACGGCGGCGCGGCGGCTGGGGAGGGGGCCGCGCGCGAGCGCACAGCTGATCGGCGGCTCGGGAGAACATGGACGCCGGGTAGCGGCGGCTGGGCGCGGAGCAGCGGGCGGGCGAGCGGCGCGGGCGCAGGTGAGACGGCGCTGGCCGCGGTGCTGCTGGGCCGCGCGAGGCAGGTGCGGCGCGGAGGGGTGCGGGCGCGGGGGGCGCCGGCGTCTGCATTGCGGGCGCCGCTCCGGACCCGCGGGCGCCGTGGCACCGGCTCCGGCCCGCGCTCCTGCCGGCTCGGGTGCCGTGCACTCCGGCCCTTTTGCTGTCCGCACCGGGACGTGATGACAGGCGTGGGGGCGTCGGCCGGGTCCGTGTGGGCGCGTCGGGGTCCCGCGGCGCGGACGGACGCTGGGGCAGGCTCGGCCGCTCACGCGCGATCCGGGGCTGAGGCTGCGTGGGCCACGGGGCCCCGCGCACCGCCTGCCGCTCGCTTGCTCGCTCCGCTGGGTCTCGCTGGACAGCAGTGGAACCATGGATGCAATTTGGCTGTGAACCCGGAGGCCTCCCTGGCATCTCCTCACTGGAGGGGAAAAATTGCATCTGCTGTGCTTTAAGTGTTCCTTTAAATTCGGGAGATGTCAGTGATGTCATCATTAACTAAAACTTTCCTTCATTGGACACAACCGCTCAAGAGTACCCTCCTCCCGCTGGTGCAGCTGCTGCAGCCCTTTGAGAATCTTTGCCATCAAATGGGTTTGCCGCTGCTCGCTAAACTCACAATCTTCACATAAATGAAAACAGTTTTATTTTTGTCATTGGCTTGGAAATGAATAGATGTAAGAACGTTTGAAGGGAAACTTGTTAGATCCCCACGGATCTGGGAAGGGCTTCATCCGCGCACGGCACAGATCCAGAGAAAGTCATGTATGACAGCACCTGGTGTCGCTTGCTTATCTTTGTAAATGAAAGTGAGCTGCAAGAGGGGCGATTTAAAAAGACGGTCTATTTCATGAGGCAGATGATGTGTTCGGGGGGAAGGGAGAGAGTAGGGCCTAATTCTTCGCAGGCCTTGATTGCTTCAGGCAGATGTGCAGGTCTCCTCCATCGCTCCTCTCCAGGGTGTGCCTGGCAGAGTCCGCCTGGGCAAAGGGTGCCGGTCTGACGAGGGCTGTCCCGGCAGCTGTGCGTGTCCCAGCCATCCGAGACCTTTACAGCATCCCATGAGGGTCCGCGAGTGCGGAGGCTGGAGGTCTGTGCAGCACACCAAGTTCTGGGAAAATTCCTCCCTAAATGTCAGCAACACACCAGCGTTTTATCGTGTGAGTGTGCCATTAGCACCAACTCTAATGCGAGCAAAAGTAAGCAAGTTCCCAAGACAGTCTGAACGTCTACTTGAGCCTGTTATGTCAAAAGGACAGACATCCAATAAGGGACCAAAATATTGACATTTTTGCATTTAATAATTAATGCCCACTCCTAATTGGCTAAAATACAGATGCCTTGAATTATTAGTGTGATCATACTGGGTTTGCGAGGAATTGAATACTACCGTCTACACCCCAGAAAAAGTTCGAATCTGGTTTTAGGAGTGGGAAGCTTTGGCAATTGGATTGGTGTGAAAAAAATTATGTGAAAACAGTGGTTGACTTTAGACCCTTGGCGTTCAAGGTGACAATGGGTGTCCCTGCTTTCTGTAGTCCTGCAGGTGCAAGTCTCACCTGTGCCTGGCTCCTTGGGGGCAGGTGTCCCCTGAAGTAACTTGTGAGGCCCCCACTCTGGTGCTGCAGGGAGCAGAACCTTGCTCTAGGTGATCGATGTGCACCACCGGGCCGCTGACCTCCCCTTCCGGGGTGCCAAGTGTAGTCCCAGTGGTGTGCCTGTGCGAGATGATAAGCCTTGTAGCAGAACTGGTTCCACATGCACCGCTTTGCCATGATTTTACTTTGCATATGGTTGCTTTAGAACTTGAGCTCTTCAGTTGTCCGTTGAGATTCCTCTATAATTAAAATATCCTTAGGGATAAGGAGAGTGGTTTGTAGGGCTCTGGACTGTGAACTCATTGAAAATGGAGTCTGTGAAACTACTCTGTCCCACATAGCCATTTTTATCACCTGTAGACCTATGAAAATATTTACCATCATTTTTCTACTTAATTCATGGCAGTACTTCTGATAACACAAAGGCATGGGTTAGGTCTTCAGGGATTAGTTAGCTATTTCCTAAAACATTTTAAAAGATCACCTGAGAGCCTCTTCATTCACCTTTTCTGTTTAGAAGTGGTAAGTCGTCTGTTTCTTAGAAACCGAAATTGCCTCCCGTTTCTCCGCCTTCCCTCTGCCTCTTAAGGTCATTTATCTGTGTCTTAAGCCCTCAGAATGAAGGCTGAGTCAGCTCCTGCCAGACCAGCAGGGGGCGTGCCAAACATGGCGGTGGTGGGCTTCTGCCAGGCTGCCTTCCGGGAGGACTGTGGGGTTGGGAAATGGCCTTCCATGTGTGTGTGTGTGTGTGTGTGTGTGTGTGTGTGTGCGCGCGTGCGTGCTTGTGTGTGTACACGCCATACCCTCCCAGTTCCTCTCCCCTGCTGTGAGCCCGAAGAATGAAAACTGAAGGGAGCACATACGTGAAATACGAGAATTGGGTCTCCGTCTATGGAGCAGGGAGGTTAATGGCTCCCTGTCTTTGGACAGTGGCTGCTGGCTCTTAGAACACCTTGACTGTGAGGTTGCAGCCTTCTCAGACTGCAGAGGTGAGTGCATTGGCTTGGGAAGGAAAGAATTGTCCTCGGGGAACTGCAGGCCTGTGTCCTGGGGAGGGCGTGACCATGCCGCCCAGGATACCTCACAAAAACGTTTCCCCCATTAATATGTGCCCTTAATTTTCACTCCTAATTGACTTCAGCCTCGGGTCCCTGTCGTGGTACTTCCCAGGGGCCTGCTTGTCCCTCCTGCCAGAGTTATTAGCCTCCAGTTTTCTCTGATGGAGAGAGCAAGCATCGAATCAATAATGAATTCCCCCATAAAATATGAAAACAGGAGAAAAGAGGAAAGTATGCTTTTCCCTCAAATGTGCTTATCTACTGCAAGCGTATGCCCGTTATTCAGCCCTGTATTCCCGGTGAGGATTTTCCCGGGAGACTCAGCGAAGCCTGCCCCAGCCGAAGGGTCACCTTAGTGAGTTTCTGTGGCCATCTCCCAGGGCTTGGGTGATGCTTACAGTGTCTCGCTGTGTTACAGAAAACCATAGGCTCCCCCTCTTCCTGAGGGCTCTCAGAGAACTTACCTGCAGAAGAGAACTATCACAGCTTGAGAGGATCAGAGTTTAATAGGTGCCTGACTAGAAAACTATCCAGATGCCCTGACTAGCTGTTTCTTTATGCTTTCTCATTCCTTGGAAACAGCCTGAAAAACGGAATTATTGATTTCAAGGGAGCAAGTGGAGGTAACCTCTTTTTCAGCTTTGTACCGAGCCAGGCTTGTCAGTTCAAGGACTGTTAATGGGGATGGGGAAGTGCCTCTAATATAAAAGCAGATGTCACCAAATCCCTTAGGAAGCTGCTTGTCACTGAGGGCAAGCACAGAGTATTCTACTCGTGGGCAATCCTGAAACCCACAGACATTTAAGCAGAAAGAAGGAAAATTTATTTACCCATCAGTAGGCTGCTGCATTCCCCAGAAAGTTTGGGTGTCAGGCAAAGAATGAGAGTTTTGACACAGACGTTACAGAACAGTGCAGTGGGCACCACCTCTGCCTCACTTTGGGGCTGCAGTTCTTCATCATTTGTAGACATGTAAACGTTGAAGACAAGTTGTTAAAGTGCTGGAATTGAGGGGCAAGCTGGACAGAGCCTTTTCACTTGGCTGCTCTGTGGAGGTGTGGTTAGCTGGGTGGTTTCACACTGCCTCTCTGGACTAGGAGGCAGCGGGTTAAAACTAGGGTAAGGCCGTGCAGGTGCTGCACCAGCCACAGCCTGGCACTCTGAGAAGGGCACCGCCTGGTCATGCTTCAGGTTCCTCATGGCAGAGAGAGAGAGTTAGCCACCTGGGTCTCCGAGGCCTCATCTGGTGAAATCCCACAATGCCACACATGCCAGTCTTGTCATCATTTGTTTTGCCTAGATTTCTGCTGCATAACATCTTCCACTCTGAGAACACAAAAACACATTAATACAAATGCAGGCTCTACATACCTCTCTGTTGGTTTAAGCAGGTAAGTGTAAAAGTAGCTCATGGTAGGGGTTTAAGGGGTTTTGAGTTTTCCTCCCAGTGAAACATTTTCTGTTTGAGCATAGTTTATTCTTATCTAGTTTTCCTTCCAAATATGGAAATTTGATATCTGAATGAATGAATATATATGTGAGACGCAGTATTGATTTATGAAATATTAAATTAGACCTTTGTAACTCATTCCCTTGTCTGTTCAGTGTTTCATTCAGTGGTTCTGTTAGCTGACTGCAGCATTCCACGTGGTGCCGGACTACACATTCATCCCTCTGTGAGATTCGACTGAGTTTCTCAGTTACCGGGCCAGGGAGGGGTTCAGGCGCCCACTCGAGACGAGGCAGCTTCATCAAGTGGGAGTGCACATCTGTCCTTGGTGCTGTCCTTGCCTGGTTGAGCCTGCTTTTTCTGAGAAGACCCTGGTTCTGCTCCCCCAGCACTTCCATAACCATCCCAGAGCAATTTACGCAACTTTCTGTTCTTCTGCTCTAGAAATTGCCTGCATCAAGCTCTTATAGCAAGCCCAGGGCCAGCCTGGCAGATCCCTTCTCCCCCAACCCTTCCTACCTATCTTTTAAATAATGCCATTCCATCTCTGGAAAGAGTCATCACTGAGCTGTAAAATTAAGTGGGAGTTCTTAACCTTGAGGTGGATCCAATACCTTTTTATCTAAGGGGGATCCAAAGACCTTGCCATGATTATAATCTTTTACTCATGATCCCTTTAATGATTTGAGATTTTTAAGACAATGCATATTTATCTTATTCCGTGTTCTTTGCTAAAAAGACATTTCTAAAGCTGGGCAAAGTTTATTTAGCCCACAGTTTTAGAGGCTAAAAGCCCAAGATCAGGTTGCCCTTCTGTTTAGGCCTTGATGATGGCCCCTTTGGCTGTGTGACAGTGCAGCAGAAGGGGACAAATGCACGGGATGACCTCACTTTACAGCAACCCACTCTCCAGAGAACTAACTCACTTCCTGAGAGCCACGTTAGTTCCTTCTGAGGGCAGCATTGCCAGTAACATAATTACCTTGCCCCTTGCACCAGGCCCCACTCTTTAGGGTTCCACCACCTCAGCATGGCCACACTAAGAACAAAGCTTCTAGTACACAAGTCCTCAAGCCCCATCCAAACCATGATGGTTCATCTTAATTGTCAGCCCGAGTGGATTGAGAAACACCTAGAAAATGAGTAAAGCACTTTTGTGTGTGTCTGTGCGGGTGTTTCCAGAGACACTTGTCCTGCGGGACAGCAAAGTGAGAGGCAAGACCATCCTGAAATTAAGTGGTGCCATCCAGTAAGGCTAGAGGCCCACTTGAAATAAAACTGGAAGGAGACAGTCCACAGTGTGGGCTCTTGGTCAGCTGGTTTGTCTTTCCTTCTCTTTCTGTTTTCCTTTCTCTCTCCCTCGCCCTCCTTCCTTCTCTCGCCATCATCCTTCTTTCTTTCCCTGTCCTTCCTGTCTGCCAAGAGCTGGATGGCTTTGTCCCATCATTTTCTTCTGCCATGGGGTCTCTGCCTCGGAGTCAGTCCACCATGGACTGAAACCTCTGCAGCCGTGAGCCAGAATAAATCCCTCCTCCTTATTTTGTCACAGAAACAAAAAACTGACTGACACATAAATCACAGCAGTATTGTTGAAGTGTAGTTGGCATAATTTCATATATAATTTTATATGCCTTAAAACAAATCAATGTCCAAGATAAACATAGGTAAGTTTTGATTTTCCAAATGAGTGAATGGGATATTTTTTCTGCCTGCCTTTTAAATAATATTATTCCATCTCTTGAAAGTGTCATCACTGAACTGTAAAATTAAATGGGAGTTCTTAAATTCTAAGGATCAGTAAGTTGTTCCAATAAAAGGAATTGCAGATAGAATGTGTCTGTCTCATCACTAGCCCGGTTTCTCTCCTTTATCAATTGATGCCATTGCAATGTGTGCTTGTAACTCAAGGTGTTGCTTGGATGAACTTGGTTTGTCTGTTTTTCTTTTAGAAAAATAGGGAGGCATGGGTAAAATAAAAATGGAGTGTCTTTTATGTTTTACTGGTTCTGAGAGATAAGAGTTGTTAGCCAACTCGGACTATGCTAAATGAAGTTCCCCTAAATCAGAGCAGGTGGCAAACTTACTGAGGGTTGGGCTGTGTCCCCAACATCTCTGGTACTGCTGGACATGTGTCTTCTGGGCCTCCAGGCACTCATTGATTGGTAGCATCATGGAACCAACTTTCACATCTTAGAGTTGAGGCAGCATTGGTCATTTATAAAGAGAACTAGGAGGTGTGCAAGAGGAAAGAAAATAACATGCTACATATGGAAATCTTGTGAGGAGATGCTGCGGTGGGGGAAATTGTGTTCATGGACAGTGGTGACCTGAGTTCCTGCCAAGGAGGGTGATCTTGGCATTTTCTCCAGGGGTGGCACATGGTCAGGCCAGGGTGGGAACCATTTTCCTTCACTCTCAGTATGCTCCCTTGCAGTGTCTACTTGTGTTTCTAGAACAAGTCTCTGGGTTTGGTAACCACAGGGCATCCCTCATCTTGTCTTGATAATGGTGAAGGACAGAAGTGTCTATGCCATGTCTAAGATGACAGAGGCCCACAAGGAAGGTCATGGATCCTTTGCAAGTACTACTGCTTGTTAGGTTCAGTGGAAGCTCTGTGGCTATTTAGTTGAGTACTGTGATTCTGCACTTATGGAGTAGGCAGACTTTAAGGCCATATTGGATCTCATGCAAACAAACACGCTGGAGTTGCAAGGGTGGTTGTAGTCCATGCCCTTATCTTTGATCATTTCATTTATAAAGTTGGGAAGTCTATCCTGTCTGGAGTGCTGCTTGTGACCTTAGGTCTGAGGGCCAGGTGATTGTAAGTGCCCACCTGACTCTGGATTCTTAAACAGGGCATATTTTCTTAGTGTGGGCAGCTCTCCAGGATGGTCTACCTACACTGGGTAAAGTCAACAGTGTTTTCTCTATAAAATCAGTTTACCACATTGGTAAGCACTGTGTTCAGAAATCCATTCTTGCAAAGAGGACCTAAGGCTCTGAATGTCTCACAGAAGGATGCATATGGGTGAGTTGCTTCACATGAAGGGTCTACTGGCCGAGGAACAGTGTACCATTGTGTTACATCAGGCTTCTTCCCTGCCTAGTATTGACTATAGGACCTGGCCCTCCTGGAGAGGAGACAGGACTCCTACCCTAGAGGAGGCTAACTGTAGGCTATAGCCCCGACCTAGGGTATATTTTCTAGGTCTTCATTTTACATGTTAGATTGGAGACTACCTACCTACTTTCTGAGGCCCCATTCAACTCCACGATTCTGTACAAAATTAATTCCCTAGGTCTCTCAAAGTGCTGACTAATAAAAGGGTAAGAAGGCCATACTCACTGGTACGAGAGAACAAATTGGAAAAACTAGGTGTCTCTTAAAAATATTTGTTTCCATTTCCTGGGCTAAGGAGAGTACCACGTGTTTGAGTGAGCACTTACGATGAGGAATGAGTGGTATGGACAAAATTCCTCCCTCTGTTAGGCCTGGGCAGAGAAGTCGATATACTAACTGTTATTATATCTCCAAGGCACCTTGTTCAGAGCAGGCACTCAATTCGTATTTGTTAAATGCATTTAATAGCCCTATGGGAATTAAAATTAGAAATTTAATTATTCTTTCTAGAATTGCTTAGTTCCCCTGAGTTTAGAAGCATTGTAGTTGAGAATGTTGGGTATATAAATCTGAGACATTTAGAACTTTAGCTCCCAATTCAGTAGCTTGCAGCATTATTTTTATTTGGGTTACCAACAAAGAAAACAGATTATTTACTGATTAGCTGGAATAGGACTTGCTTGTCATGCAGTGGAGGTATACATTCTGTGGAGAGGTGTGGTTTCATATTTCCTATGCCATGTACTAACTATATCTCTGATGAGGTGAATTATTTCACAGTAAGTTTTAAAAAAGAAGTTAGTTCTGCCTCCTTGAAAATACTAATGTTAGAAAAGAAACCACAAAAGGTCATATGAATGAGTTATGTATGAAACCTTCCTCTAGAGAAGAAGAAAATTCATCATGGAAAGGCAGATGTTGTGGTTGATAATATGAACTTCTTATACAGGTTGAGTGTCCCCTATCCAAAATGCTTAGGACCAGAAGTATTTTTATTTTGGATTCTTTCAGATTTTAGAATATTTGGATATACATAATGAGATATCTTGGTGATGAGGCGCAAGTCAAAATTAATTTATTTTTCATTTACATATTATAGCCTGAAGATAATTCTGTACAATATTTTTAGTGTACCTGTGATTTGACTGTGATCTGCCACAGAAAGTCAGATATGTAATTTTCTTCTTGTGTTATGTGGAAACTCAATAGTTTCAGATTTGGGGGCATTTAGTATTTTCAGATTAGAAATTCTCAACCTGCATTTAAAAAAAAATGGCAAATCCTAAGACACAGCATCTCCTCAGAAGGGAAGGGGCTGCTACTAGGCCTGTCTATCTGAAGTGAAGTCCTGTAATAAACCATTTTCAAAGCAGAAGCCCCTGAAATGCAGGTAGCTTGGTCTGAGTTCAAAGCTCTCAGAACCAGGGAGGCTGGTGGTGTGATTCTCAGACCAACACTGCCAGCCTAGAAACTGATCAGGAATGGGATTTGCTGGAGTAACTCCTACAGTCCAACAGCAAGAAAGTTTGGAGTTCTTTCTTTTCAAGGGGCAGAAAAGAGACATGTACGCTGGCTTCAGTAGAGACAGACACACACACATTAGCTTGTTCATTGTTTTTGTTCTATCTGAGGCCCCAGCCAATTGGATGGTGTCCCCCATATTTAAGGTGGATCTTCTCCGCTTAGCCCGCCCAGATTTACATATCATTTTCCATGAATACCTTCTCAGACACACCCAGAAATAATTCTTTCCAGGTTCATTAGTATTCCTTAACCCATCCAAGTTGACATCTAAAATAAACCATCACACTCTCATTCTTCTATGCTCCTGGGCTGGCCTTCTTTTCACAGCTGTAGCAACAGCTCGGTAGCATGGTAAACCCATGGGAGCAAATACTTGCTTATTTCCTTGGAGGAGGCTTTCTGCCCTTACTTTGCGCCATTGATCCATCCTGTGAGGTCTGGTCCCATCTCCTTGCACATGGACACCTGGCAAACTCACTTGCTCCCAGAGATACTGCCCTCCGCATCAGCTTCTTTCCCTGACTGGTTAGGCACAGGAAGTCTTCCACGCCACTCACGGCTGCACTTGAGAGCCGTGGCCTCCAGAGCCAATGCCTCCTGTGGGTGTCCCTCGTGTGCTACTCACACCAATCTTATCCCACTATTGCCTTTTGGCCACTCTGTGCCTCTCAGGGGTCTGTGACTCCCCACAGGGTTCCCAGACCTCCCTATCTGTCCCCTGAACCTATCTGTCCCCTGTTACCTATCTTGCTAGTCAGCTGGGCAAGAGAATAAGATCTACATACTTCCTGTAACAGACCCAAACTATGACAGTCATACACATGGTTATCCCCACAGTACTGAGTGGAAAACCATGCTTTTTGAGTAAAGTACTGCTGGGAACTTTTTCCTATAAGTAATTAACTTTCTCCAGTGTTTTGCATTTTCAGTGCTTGCATTTCTGTAAAAATTGCCCAAGAAGGAACTGAATCACTGTAAGCTTTATAATAAAAAGACTCATAGTTCAGTATTGCATTCTCCAATGAAAACCTTTTCTACAGAACAGAAAATCCATGGTCCTTCTGACCTCAACCCCTCTGCTCTGGGGACCCTTGGAGTATGCTTCTGAGGTCATATGTGGGTCCCAGAGGCAGATGAGGTTGGACATTCTTAAGAAAACGTACACAATCACGTGTTAACATTTTTGGTACAAGAGATGACCAGAGCATCAGAGAGAGGGACAGTCATGTCTAAGGACATGGAGGAGCAGCTTAGAGTCAACCTAGACCCCAATCCAAAGCATGTGTTCTTCATATCACCTTTTTCCTAGCTCAGGGAAGAGAAGTAGAGGTGTATTCCAAGCCAGGAGGCACATTGGCCATCTGCTCCCTGCTGTGAGGACACCATCTGTCTAAATTCACAGAGATGCTTCAGCAGGGACAGCACCTCAGTCCCTGACGCCTATACCCAGAAGGTCCTCATCTTGCCAACTCCTAATGCAAGACACAAAGAAAGACATGAGAAAGTATCCTTGGCATAGATAATCTGGCTGACATAGCAACAGACCTCCATGGACCACCTTGGGCATTGGGCTGGGCCGATCCCTGGTGACATAAGCAAAACTAAGACAGCACAGGTTTGGGCAGCTCTCAGGGTGGTACAGAGGCCACATATGAAGGCTCCACATGGACAGAGCATGGTCAGGCAAGAGTAATAGGGCCCACTGTCATGGCAAGGCAAGGACCAGGCAAGCCCATGTGAATCTTTAGAAGGAGGCAGAGCTTTTCCAACCCCAGATTCAGCTTCATCTAGACATGAAGCTGCACTCTGTAAACTGTATAAAACTACAAACACCAGGAGCTTATTTAACAACCCCCTTACTTTCCCAGCTGATTTTTCAGGAGCAAGGATGAGTATCTGGAGGGAATGTAGGAAGACTGAGCAGATGTCACTGGCAGCTGTGGAAACTGGCATGGAGATGTTCGTTGACACCCCATGTTGGCTTGGGAGGACCCAGAAGGCAGCACTGGACTGCATGGCTGACTGTAGAAAAGGATCAGCTGAAATCAGGCCTGGGAATCCATTCTGGGGGTTCCAGGAGGTTTCAGGCTGCCACCTCCTTCCACTGGGTCTCCCCCTACCTTCTCTGTGGGTTATGATTTCCCCACCACCCCTGGGTAGTGATGATTGAGGAGCCCTATTCCTGACCCTTCTGTTCATCTTCAGCTTCTCTGGGCACTTTGCCAAAGCCAGTCCACTCTCGGCCAGGTGGACCTGCACTCAGCCCCTAGCTTCTCTTGCCTCCCTCATCCAGTCCATGGGGCGTTGGGCTTCTCTCAGGACAGGCTCACCATCTTCATATTCTCTCGAGAGTGTCTGAGAAGAGGGGCAGGAAACTCAGGTCCCCAAAAGGACCCATGAGTGCCCGAGTGCTAGGACAGACCCGGATGAGCCCCCATCCCAGGCCCATCACTAGTTTCACTTTTTATTTGTGCTGTTTCCTGCTAAGAGTTCTTGGCTGAGTCCATCTCTGAGACTGTGTCCCCGAATGTGACACCTGACTCACACATGACAGCAAGTCCTGGTTGGCTGCTTTCCCAGCCCCATTTTCCTTGGGACAGGACACAAACCACTCTGGGCTTTAAATCTTTTCTTGCATGGATGGGGCAAACTTGGGCCAAGAGCTAGGTCTAAGAGCTGCCCCATCATTTGGTGCTTAAGGGAGGACCCACTGCTCTACCAGAGGATAAGACCGGGCATTCGCAGGACTGTTGGCTGGGGATGACAAGAATGTGGTCAGCAGCTGCCTGCTGGCAGCTGTTACAGAGAGGTCACCTGGGAATGGGAAGGATCTCAGTGGTCACTGGACATGGGCAGCATGCCCTTTCTCTGCTGTTTCCTGCAAGGCTTATAGAAAGGCGAGAAATAAAAAGCTCAAGCTGGAAAAGACAGTCCTCCATGGGCCCGTGTCATAATTTACTGCAGTCTATGCACTTTAGGGAATGCACTAAAGGTTTGTTTAAACCATTGGCCAATGTGCCTCATTGACATTAATTTTTACATAGATTATTGATGAGTGTAGTGCATATGTGGTGCGTGTGTGTGTGTGTGTGTGTGTGTGTGTGTGTGTGTGTACAGGGTCGACAAGATGGTCCTAAGTGAGCTGCACTTTGCTTTTGGTGTTGTGAAGGTAGCCATCTGTTTGGGGGAGTATATTCTGAAGCATATTTCTGAAGAAATGCTGACATCTACAAAGACAAAAGTAATACATCAGTCCACAAACCCATTCCCCTTCTACTGTTCACCAAAAGGCAGGAAGGTAGCCACTTCTCCATAAAAACAAAGCCATAGCAATTTTTGTGTTTTGTTTTCCCTGTGTTTATTCATACTCTCTTTTTTCTGTGAAAAAGCTAATATGTGCGCAGATTAAAAGAATAAATTAAAAGAAAATGAGTACATAGTGAAATGAATCATTTTTCTGGTTCCAGATCCCCATTTCTTCCTCAGGAGACACCACTGTTAATTGCTCCCTACTCCTCCTTCTAGAAACCATCTATGGATGCTCAAGTCCTGTATGTGCCTTTTTTCATGTTTAAAAACACAGAAACATAAAATACTTACTGGAGATGCTTACATTTTTTTTTCGTCTCTAATATATGCTATTTTAAATTTGAAAACTATTCAGTTAAATTTTATTCTCATATAATAGTGAAGGATTTGGTGAATTTCAGCTAATTGTATTTGTTTCTTAGGGTATCAAAGTTCCTAAAACATCCCTCTTTTTAGTATGTGTAAGCATTTGCTTAGCAGGTCTTCCCGGTCAGAGCTCCGAAAGCTGATCCTCCTGGTGTGGGGGAGGTAGTGTGTCCCCCAGCTTCTGCCACCTCTCAGGGCACAGCCATGTGTTTAGCCAGGAACTCAGGAAGAAGATGAGGTGGACTTGGGCAGCAACCCCAGTCTGCATCCATCCTTGGTAAAGTTATGGAAAATATTATATAAAATACGTATTGCGTGCTTTTTGCTGCTTGCTAAGCATGTGTTTGTTGTTTTCTGGGGACTGCTGTGTGTTTGAAGTTCGTACAAAGTCACTTAGGCTTTGAAAAAGAACCAGATCTGCAAACCAATGCTTCCTTTTTGTCTCCCGTTGTATTCCTTGAAATCTTTCACTTTGCCCAGGAACACAACTTGTTTTGTCTCTTGGTAACCCCGCTTTTTCAGCTACTTGTTTTCAGTGCTGTTTCTAAATAGATTCTCATACCCCATGTGTATCAGTAGTTCTAGAAGATGGATTCTTGAACACTTTAAAAATTCATTTTTCAATTTGCCTGGACTTCACCATAGAGTTTGTTTCAATCGCCTCCTCTGATTTGCTCTTCTCTTTTCGTCTTAAATAGTTCACGGCGCTCACTTGGAGAACCTTGCAAGGTTGAAAGTAAGTTCTTGAGCTGCACTGTTTCCTTTAAAACTGTAAAACTACTTCTGTTGTCTTTTAGCACTAAATACTGTTGTAGGAAAACTTGAAGTCAACCTGTTTTCTGTCTAGATAGTCATGTGATACTTCCATTTGCAGGATTTGAGCAGGGTGTTTCTAGAGGCTAGTCTTTGTGTGTGATCTTCTTATGAACTATACCATCTGACATACATCCTTGCCATTGACAGACAAGTCATTTTATTTGAGAAGTTTATGTCATTGACCTTTCTTTCGTTGACAAAGTCCTTAATTATATGTGTATTGTTTTATCTCTATTATATCTGTCCTCTTGTCAATAAACTTCATAATTCATATCTTTTTCCATTTTATTCACTTGTCCCTTCAGTTGATTTTATCATTTTATTGCTCCTAATGTAGTTTTACCACCTCCACCCCGTTTATTTAAACCCATCTCTATTTCTTTCCAAGCTCTGCTTGTCTTTCTTTTGGGATACAATTTCTTCCTTGACTATTTTGTCCTTTTTAACAGAGTCTGGTAGGAAGGATAATGGCCCCTCAAAATGTCAATATTCATAATCCCCAGAACTTGTGAATATTTACTTTACGTAACTGAGAAGAATTAGGTTTGAAGAAGCAGCATATGGATCAGAGGTTGCTAACCAGCTGGCTTTAAAATAGAGAGGTCATCCTGGATTATCTGTCCGCATGGACACACTGTAATCAGAATAATCTTTCGTAAAAGTGGAAGGAGAGAGGCAGAAGAATGAGATGCAGAGAGATGATGACATGAGGTCTCAACCCAACTTTGCTGAAGGCAGGGGGCGGTACGCCAGGACACACAGGAGCCTCCAGCAGCTGGAAGAGCCAACTAGAAGGCCTTCCTTGAGGTGGGCAGAATAACAACCCCCACAGATGTCCATGTCCTAACCCCCAGAACATGTGACTGTCTCACTTTTTACAGTAAAAGGAGGTTTGCAAGTCGGACTGAATTTAGTACCATAAGATGGGGAGAGGAACTTGGGTGTCTAGGGGTGTCTCAGGTAATCACAGAGAGGAAGGATATGTGGGCTCAGAGATGATGCTGCCCCTTTGGGAGCAGAGGGCAGAGTGATGCAGTCACTGGAATGGGACTGGGCGCTCGGGGATGAGGGCAGATCTGCCCCGCAGCCTCAGCAGGAACGCTGCCCTGCCAACTCTTTGACTGTAGCCCAGGGAGCCCTGTTTAGGGCTGTGAGATAATACATTCCTACATTTCAAGGTGCTCTGATTGTGGTCATTTCTTAGAGTGCTAGAAAGCGGACAGAGTAGGGAATATGCTCTTACAGTCTCCCTGTTTCTTTATATGTATTTTCTTAGGCATCTGCAAGTGCTTCTTCTCCTTCCCATTCCCTGCCCTCCATGATGATAACCTGGTGATTTTAGGCAGTTTTGCAGATGGTCAGGTTTTTGTTGAAGAACGGGGGTGGAGAAAGGCTAAGGTAGGGTGCACTCCTGGATTCATGTCTGTAGTCTGAAATACACTTTCTCCAAATGAATTTTATTTGCCCAAGGCAGGCTGTGTTCCCTAGATTCAGCGTTTAAGTTGGCCATTGCGCACAGCAGGCCTTTTGTGTTTCTAGCTTGCATTTGGTGCGTTCCTTTTTCTCTGAACAAGGTCAAGTCCACAGGCTCAGCAGCTCTGTTCTCATGGCCACGTGCTCTGTCATGACCAGCCGTATCAGGGCCAGGCCATTTCTCCCAGCGGGACCTGTGTGTCCTCGGGCCTCGGGAGGTGGGCTGTGGCTGGCTGTGTCCCTTCCTGATTGCTTCGGTTCGGTATACTCAGTGATCTGTGGTTTGTGCTTGTATCTGCCTCTTTGATTCATTGGGGGTGGGATGTATTTCTCCTTTTCTCTCTTTCCTTTTTTATTGTTTTCGGGGCTTTCAAAGAAA
Source organism: Dinomys branickii (assembly GCA_004027595.1). Lineage (NCBI taxonomy): Eukaryota > Metazoa > Chordata > Mammalia > Rodentia > Dinomyidae > Dinomys > Dinomys branickii. The sequence goes on from PVLD010003619.1 coordinate 59,143, forward strand.
GTGTGGAGGAGTAAATTGTTCGCTAGAAGCTGGGAAGCTGCTGTCTGGTGGATGATTATGTGGATGTTACAAGATTTTTGCTTATAATCTTTGGGGACACCTTGTGCTTTGAGAAAGAGAAACAGGTCACTGTTTTGCCTGGGGGGCTGGGCATCCTTAGTAACTTCGGGGTTCCTGTTCCAAGTAGAGTTTGGGTTTTGTTTCAGAACACTTCTTCACAAAGGCTGTTCTGTTAGATTGAACAAGCTATTGTACTGGACATGGGGCAGTCCCCAAAGCCACCCAGCTCCTTCCTTGCACACTCGCATGAGGGGAAGGTGGCAGGCAAGTAGTACCCTAGATATCAGTCCTCCTTTGCCTCTGAGGCCTGATCCTGACCCACCTGGCCAGGGTGGTGTTGTGGAGAGCCACACGATGTTTTGGATACTAATAAAAACTTAAGTGGACATTTACTATTCTGTTTGTTTGATGAAATAATTAATTCAGTACTTACTATATTATTTTATTTCTAAGCAGTAAGAGGGGCTATCGCTGATTGCAAAGTGCTTTACCTATATTATCTATTTTAAATTCACAACCACCCCGTGAGGCAAGGATCCCTTTCCATCCTCATTTCACAAGTGAACCAACCAGGGCTGACAGTCTGCCAGTTTCCTGTCTCTTACAGCACAGACTACCTGCAAACACCCTGCTTTCTCCCATCGACCCAGGAGCCACACACTTACCATGTTGAGTTGATGCTTATGATCTCTGTGCATGCTCTCTGGACCCAAACTGTATTTTGGAACAGTTTACTTACAGTAACTTGAAGTATTGTTGTTTTAAATACTCACTTTAAGATAGTAATGTGCTAAAGTGTTTACCCTCATGTCTGCAGAATTTCTCTACCTTTCACAAGCTATGGCAGCTTTAAAGCAGGGAAGCCTTAAACTGCAGAGGGTGAGAGTCCGTGGAGACTCTGCCCCATGGAGCCCACCGCGCGCTGTCCTGGCTGGAGCCTCTTCAGCCTGTCGCTCTGCAAGCCACGTGCTACAGAAGAGGCCAGCAGGCTCTGTCACTGTGTTCAGTTACTGGGAGACGCTATTAGGCCTTTAAAAGATCATAAGCTGAAGTCTCCAAATACTTTTATCCTTGCTGTACCTGCCTCCCAGCTTGTAGACTGCACAGCTGATCAATCATAAGGATGAGGCATGAGCAGGCAATGCCGTGAAGAAAGCCAGAAGGGCTTAGCCCCAGCGTCCTTGTGAACGGGAAGCCAGCAGAGCCCACATTCAAATGATCAGCGAGGTCTTTGTGAATGGTGTTCGGGAAAGACTACACCCAGCCCTGTACAGACAGACTGTGAGGGTGCTTGGAAAATGGAGCCCTCCTGCTTTTCTTAGTGTATCTGTGAAGACAGGAGAAGGAGCTGACTGTGGGCTGTCTTGGCTTCCCTAAGTAGTTAGTGTGCACACGCCTGGTGTCAGCGCTAGGAAGCATTAGCCGTTTGCTCTTCACGGATTATCCACCACCATTTAACTCTTTTCTTTTCTTCTCCAGTTAGTCATTTATTGGTCCATTCAATTCTAGTCTTCTGTTCTTAACCACTTTCTCTCATAATCCCTTCCTCTGGCTCCCTACAGCACATTATTAACAATTTTCTCAGTGCTAACCTTCCACTTAACTAATTGACTCTCTAACTAATAATCTATGTCAAGTCTACTATGAAGAAGTAGCCACTTAGTCTTTGATTTCTATAATTATATCACTCATTTTCCTACTCTCTTCATCTCTCCCCTCCCCAGTCTTTTTTATTGTGCCATACTTTTTACTTAGTGTTTTTAATTGCTTTTTAATGTACGTGGATCAATCACGTAAGTATAATTTAGCCATCTCTGAGTATCATTTATTACCTGAGCTTGGTGCTGGTGGGATTGAGGTTGTTTTCTACTGTTTGCCTGGCCTACTGACCTCTCATCTTGGAGAGCTATTGCTTTTTGTGTTTTGTCACTTGACTATAGGCTCATCCTTAGCTTGCCTGGCCAATGAGGTTATATTTGCTCTTATCAGGTCCCCAAAGGTATGACCAATTGGTGGTTTTGGGCAGAGTGGCTGTCTGGCCTGAGGACCTGTGGAAGGTGTGTCTTCTGTCATCTAGCCCGCCGTGAGGGTTGCAGAGGTGCTTTGTGTACATCAGAGATGCTGTGCACGTAGGCATGAGGCCAGGGTCAGCCACAGGCACCCTGCAGGCGTGGCTGGCACATTGCTGTTCCACGTTATGAAGCTATCCAGTGAGTGGCCATGATTGGAATGGCGTTGGTCCTACTGTGGACCTGGCTAATTAGAAGCAGAGGACTCACCACTCCTTCACAAGAGAGTGTGCCTTATCTTCTGAAAGAATTTTGTTTGCTTCTTTGTGTTATATCAGTAAGATCAAATGTACAGAGCAATGGATATAGAACAGCACATGGTCTCTCAGGAGATGACTGCCGAGTCCGGGGTAGGAAGGAGCAAGGCAAGCCATACCCTGAAGACTGACACGTTCTGGAGCTCGCTATGTGGATGATACCTATTTGAGGTTCCTAATCTTCTGCAAGCTCAGCTCACACAAACTGTAAGAGAAGGATGGAACCTTCCAGAAGTTCACAGTCAAGTGTCCCCTCACCCCCACAGACTGATACGCACACTAACTTTATCCCAGTCGTCTCCTCGCAGTGCGTGGTTGCCCCGCCCCCATGTCCCTGTAGATCCCCTATGTTGCTTTTCCTTCAAGGCCCGAATGCTGCCTTCCTCAAGACATGTTCCTGCTCCAGTTTTCCATCTGAAAGTCTTTTCCTACCTGTTCTACTGCAGGCAGTGAGGCCAGTCCTGTGAGCCATGGGCAACATCACAGCATATATGCTTCCCAGAGAGCCCTGCCCTTTGGGTCTCAGCTCCTGAAGGGCAGGCTGCAGTCTCCATGCTTTTAAGAATCTCACTCACAGAGCACCTTTCTCCCGGTGATGGTGGCTTTCATGGGCATAACATTGGAAGGGCTTTTCCGATCTCCAAACAAAGCTACATCTCTGTCTTGAATCCCTCAAACTTCCAGTGCGCCCGTAAAGTTTTCCACTACCACCAGCCCTCTTCCTATACAGATCTAGGAGTCCGAAGGCATTTTATCGCCTCTCTGGAAGGGGTATGTTACAAAGTCACTGTGACCTGAGGTCTTCACAAAGTGACTCCGTTCTGTTGTAACAAAGGGTGAGAACGTCCCTAGTTGTAGGAAGAGAGCCCACTCCTTGCTCTTTGCTGTGCTACATCCTGTGTTCATTTCTGTCATGTAGTCATCCCCAGGAGACCGCGTGTGATGGCCTGGCTCGGGCTGCCGTCTCCTGTGTATTGAGAATGAGGTTGGATTGTCTCAGCCCCCAGAGCATGGTCCTTCACCACCTTGTCCAGCAGAGGGCAGGGGGCAGCTCCCCCTGCATCACCTCCATTTCTGCGTTTAATCTGTTGCTGGAGCTTGCTGCTCTTACCTTGTGTCGTCCTCTCGTTCGTTCGTTTGACAGGCTCTTCTGGTCTACTCATTTTCTTTCTCAAAACAATGGCGAATGCTCTTTGGGAAGATTGTCGCTGGAGAGGACATAAACAATCGTGTGTGCAAAGAACATTTCTTCCAGTTTGCTGTTTTTTTCACCCGGCATTATTTCTTGAGTCTTTTCCATGTTATTAAATGTCCTGCTTAAATCAAGGCCCAGGGGCCACATGGCCCTGCATGGAGCAAAGTGCTGTGGTTGGTGAACAGCGAAGCAGTCAAGGCCCAGGGAGGGCTGCACTTGGCTTTGCTGTGGGTGGCTCCAGCTCTAGGAGGTGACCTGGGCCAGCACAGCCTGGCGGTTCCTGCCCAGCCCTGGTGCATTGTCAGAGTGCTCCCTTCATGCCTATGCTGCAGGGCTTTCAGTGGGTCCCCCTGCCTGACCATTTTCCTCTGAGCTTTGCAATATGTGTGTATCCAGCTTTCTTCACTTAGTCCTTGGTGTTACATGCTGAGTATGGATCATTCTGTACATTTCCTCCACAAGCCTTTACCAAAAAAGAAAGAAAACCTCTGGCCAGTGAGCTGACTTAGGCTGCTGGGAAGAGCTCTGCCCACAACAAGAGCCCTGTGGGTCTTATCCCTGGAACACTGGACTCCTTGAGGATTCAACCTGAGAAGTATGAACGAGATTAGGCAAGTTGAACTAACAGCGCAGGCCCTGAGAGCAGGAGGTGCAAAGAGGCAGAGCAAAGCTGCAGGTTGCCCAGACGTGCAGCGGGAGGGCCTGCCCAGCCAAGCATTGGTGATAGCAGGTAGAAGTGATCCTACCCTCAGGAGAAGACTGCAGTCCCGGAACCTTCTCCACTGGGCCCCAGTCTATGGGCCCACTTGTGCTGAGCTTCCTGGGACTCCTCCTCCAGCATGCAGAGCCCCATCCAACAGGTCTGTGCCTGTAGTGCTTGTATTCACAGGCATGTGCACCGAGCCAGATAGAACTGACTCCCGGACCATCCATATGAGGAGGAGTTGGGGTGGCAGAGTGGGGAGGGTCCTGGGTGGAAGAGCATTCAGTATGCAGACTCCAGGCTGACCTCTCCAATCAGTATAATGTGGCCTTCATAGAAGACATGGGTAGGGCAGTGGGTGTGGGTGGACGCCGTGCTGCCCCTGCAGTGTCACCAGACTGTCTTCGATGTGTGTGTGTCTGTCCCACCTGTTTGAAACTTGAGGTAGAATATGCCCTCAGGAATGGGCCACGAAGTGTGTGGCCTCTTTACCTTGAGGTACAGGGCATGGGGCAGGGTATGACGAGTCCAGGGAAACATGTTTGCCTTCTCATGAAAGTGAGCGGATACCTGGTGCCTCACTGGGTGGGGACAGAGGGTGAGTCAGAGTCCTGCTTTTTAGCATAATTGTTTTAAAACAAGCAGTAGGATCAGAGAAGAACATATTTGGATGGCAGGAAAGCAGCCTATTTCCAGGCTTTCTCAGAAGCCTGTCACTGAGGAGGGCACCTCGCATAGGCTCAGGAGGGGGAAGAGCATGTGCAGCGGGCTCTGCCAGCTGGAGGACAAGGTCTGCCCCATGCACGGTGCAATTCTCCGGACAGCAGCCGGTGATGCCCGTGTCTCCAGCTCACTAGGATGGGAAGAGACTGATGCCACAGGGTGGTCTCTGTGTCTGTGAGCAGGCCCCTGCGTGGCAGAAAGGAGTCAAGCACTGTTCCTCCCAGGGCAGGGTAAGGTGTGCCTTACCTGGTCCTTTTCTCTGGGACTTTCTTGCCTGCCTGACATCAGGTCTAATTTAGTTTGGAAGATCAAGAATATTTGCTTTGGCATTAGGCGTTTTTTACTTAGCAAAATGAACTCTGTATAGGAACCCTCAACATTTTGAGGATATTTTTCTGGCTGTGGTGTCAGGAGTGACATAAAACCATGTCAGTCGTGGCATAAGCAATAGAACAAAGGAAATTCCAGATTCACCATTGGGTCCAGGATTCCCAAAGAGGGCTTTACATTTCCTAGCAGCTCTGAAAACTGAAAATTCTAATGCAACATGGAGCATAGTCAGTGTCCCGGGTTCCTGTAAGCTGGAGGGAAGTTGTAACAGACATGTAGGAGAACAGTTGAATGTGAGGCCCCTGAGACCAGCAGGTACTTGTGCATCAGGTTGGCAAAAGGCCAGGGACAGCAGGCATTGAGATTCTTGGTTTTCTTCTGTGTTGTGTCTTGGGTTGCCACGGGATAACTCGGGCTGCAAAGGTCAAAAGGAAAAGAGCAAGGATCCAGGGAGGGAGGAAGCAGGGCCGGAGTGTCCCAGCCTCGGAGGCTCCCGGCGGCTGCTCTGAGGGTGCGGAGGTCCATGGGGCTGGAAAGTTGTGGAAGATGCCTCCAGTGATGGAGTGGCTAAGGCTCACTGTTCTGATTTTCAGTTTTGCCATCAGAGTAAATATATCCTTGGAACTCTGAGTAGCCCTTACAGAACGGACCAATCAAATCTGACTTGAGAGTTCTGATGCCTGTATCTGCTTTCTGGAGGTCATGGCCCTCCTAGCCTAGGCAGGCAATCCTCACAGGGGCTGTGAGGGTCAATTGTAGAGGGAACGTGGCTCTCCAGGCCGTTGCATGCCATAAAACTTACCCTGATGCAGAGCATGGAACCTGTTCCCCACAGGACGGGCATGTGTGCCTGGACTTGTCACAGTTTTGTGATGCAGGCTGGCCCTGCTAGTCCTTGACCTGTTATGTTGAGTCATAGGCAGGGTAGAAAAAAATCAAAAGATAAAAACAAGCCAAAAACAATGACTGTGGCACAGCCAGGGTTTGTTCATTGTCACTGAGCTCAGTGAGGGCTCTGCCAAGCCAGGGCTTATCTGGGATGTTGTTCTGATGTTGACAGAAACCATGGTCATTGCTTTACTGCTGGGCTAGGGCCTCGGAGGCAGCTGTCATCAGGTTATGTGGAAATGGCCAGGCTTTCATTTCAAAATTGTGGTTTTAAAAGAAAAGCTCAAAAAACAATATAGTGGGGGAAATATCAGTGCCAGAATATATCTTCTTTCTTCTTTTTTCTTTCTCTCTCTCTCTTTCTACCTCCCTCCCTCCATCCTTCCCTCCTTCTCTCTTTCTTTCTTTGTGGTGCTGTGGTTCAAACCCAGAGGCTCACGCGTGCTAAAGAAATGCTGCTCCTATCAACTACACCCCCACCTTTATCAAAACACATTTTAAAGCAATATTTATTAAGGCTTGTTAGAAGCTTTTTGAGGGGTGAAGGGGGCCTAAAAATTTAAGAAATCTCATGAAATTTCCCCAGCAGGTGAGATGGGGATATCTGTTTCCTTGTGTACAAGAGATTTTTCTAGGGGCCTCCCTACAAAGCCAATAGGGGTATGGTTTCTTGGGGCAGCCTTCTGGATCCTTTATACGGGCTTTGAGGACAGAGGAAGGACGGCCAGGATTGGCCCTTTTTCCTTGAGCTTCTCTTGCTGAATGGGGATTAAGGTCTGCAGAACAGCATGTGGTGTGAGGTTTGATGTATGAGCAGAACAACATTTTGGGGTGCTCACGCATAGCCATTTCCCATCCACTCCCCTAGACCCCCACTTCTTGGAACCCAGAGGATTCATTATGTTGCCTTGGAATGTAGAGTTGTCAGAGCTATTAGGAAGTGCAAGGTCCTCGTTGGAAATCCTGGACTCAGCAATGAATTTGGGGTTTTCTTTTGTTCTACTATTGCTTAAGTCATGAGAGACATGTTTTAAATAGGGAAACAGCAGTGTCACTTACAGGCACTTTCCCAGGACTAAGTAGGTCAGGGTTTTGTCATAGTTCTGAAGCGATCACAGGTGAGTCACAGTAAATTTGGAGAGAGTCACGAATCTCGTCAGAATTCAGAATGCATTTGTGATATTGTTACGTAGTGTACCTTAATTACTGACCTGCACCATGTCCTCTCCATCTGTCTCCCTGTCCCCTAGTTCAGGCCACACAAACATACAGTACACGGCACAGTCTCTGCTGAAACCAGCTGTGAAAGGACTCGCCCTAAGTCCTGGCTGTGACCATCTGTCCTCTTGCTGGCTTCACTCATTGGAAAAACCAAGTCTAGGAGGAAGGCCTGTGCTACCTCTCTCCCCAGCCTTTCCCCAGCCTTGACTGCATAGCTTTCTTATAGAAATATAACCTCATGCAGAAGTTGTAATTGCAGGTGGATAAATGATCACAAGCTAAATGTGCCTTGTAAAATACACTCAATCCCAGCCACAGAATAGAACAGCACCCTAGGAGCTTCCTACACAGTCCTTTCCAGCACCAGAGCTGGACCACTACCCTGCTGGGTAACTGTACCCCTCACCTCTGACACCACAAACTTACTTGCCCTTGAACACGTAGGATTGTGTAGCATCCGTGGCTCCTTCCACTTACCATTCTGGGGTGGGAGCTGTGCGGACCCATCTCATGGTTTCTCAGCACTGTGTGTATGTATATAGTGTGCACTGTAGATGCACATGCAGGTGTTTTCTAGTCTGGGCTGTGGACCACGTCTTTGTTGAGCAGCAGGGTGCATTTCTGTTGCATGGATGCCTAGGGGCTTGGTCACATTTATGTATAGCTTCAGCCCAGGACACACTCCAACTCTCCAAAGTGCATCCTTTCCAGTATGTAGAAGCTAGAATGAGGTTTGCCTAGTAGAGGAGGTGGCAATAGAGTGTATTTTGAGCTGACATTGTGTCAAGCAAGAGTCTAAATGCTCTTTAATAAACAAAAATCTGCAAGAAGAGTATTAGTTCTTACAGAAGCTCCACATTTAATTTAAATGATGACTTTCTATGCTGGACCCTGTTGGTACAAGTCAGTTCCCTCTATGTTGGCTCAGTGTCATTTGGAACATACTGCCCCTGAGAAGCTGACTCAGGCAGGTCGTAGGAAACAGACTGTATAGATAAGAAATAGATCATGTAGACAGGAAATAGATTCTGTAGACAGACAGAGGCAGAGCAGAAGCACTGAATTGTCACTGTCCATTTGTCACCTGCGTCCCAGAGGCTTTGGAGTGTAGTGCTGTGTGTTTCATTGTAGCTTCCAGAGGCTAAGTGTGCCCACTGATCAGGAGACGTGTTTCCACAGCAGGTCTGGTCTGACCCGGATTGCACCTTCCATCTGCATCACCTCTCGCACTCTCAGAGACCCAGTGGAGCTGGGCGGTGTTACTGTCTGTCCTAGAGGAGGAAGGTAACATTGAAGCCGAGCGCCTTGCCCGGAGTCTGTGCACGAGGAAGCACAGAGGACCAGCGCCTGGGCCATATCTGCCAACCGCAAACCTCAAGAGATTGTCCACGCCACGGCCTCATCCTCCAGGTGCCAAGGACGCGTGTTAAGGGCACATGTTTCACAGTGATGGTGGCTCCTCTGGTGCTCGGCTGAGGTTGCCCTCCCGGCCTGTGTGTAACCCGGAAGACCATGTCCTTTAGCAGCAAAATGTGACTGGCAGCCTGTTCTGTCCGTGTGAAATGAAGGCCTCTAGGGACCCCGTCTTGTGGTTGTTGATGCCAATTCTGAGAGGCTATTTTAGGGAGTTCTGTGACAGTTTGGGCACCTCACATCTGAAAATTCAAAATGTGAAATGCTCCAAACACAGAAACTTACTGGGCACCAGCCTGAAACCACAGAAGGAGAAGTCGGCACCAAATTTCATAGAACACATCACAGACAAAGAATTAAAAGCATCGGCAATATGTGAAGACCCATGTTTATAGCAGCATAGTTTATAATAACTAAATCTTGCAAACAATCCAAATGCCCATCACCCATCCAATGTATAAAAAACGATGTGACACAAGCACCTGCCTGGTGAGCACAAGGTCCTGAGTTCAATTACTGGTACCAAGAAAAACAAGAAAGAAAAAGATGTGGTTTTTTGTACAATGGAGTACAACTCAGTCATAAAGAAGGATAAACTTGAAACATGTATAGCTGCATGGATGGACTTTGAGACTATACTCTTCAGTGAAATAAAGTGGCCACACAGGTATAAATACTGCTTTGTCTCTAGTTTGAGAAGCTGAAAGTGTAATCAAGAACCAAAATGTATTGTGAAATAGGAAGCAATTGTTCAAAGAGAAATGAGAATTGGGGGGAAGAGTAGAAGTTAAAAGGAAAAATAGAAAAAAGGTCTAAAATGGAAACAAAGCCTTGCAAATAAGGAGGGGAAGAGGGGCTGAAGGAGCGAGAGAAAAGGGGAGCTATGCTATGTCATGCACAGTACAAGTTCCCTGTGCTGAGTGTGATCATTATGCATATCTAAACTGTACCAATCAAATTAATTACAAAGCATGCAGGCACACTAAAACTATCATAGAAGAGTAACTTTAGTAACTGTGTGCGTAAGGTGTGTTTGAAACGTAAATGAATTCAGCATTCATCCTCAGACCCCATCCACAAGATGTCTCCTTTATTACGTGCAAATATTCCCATCCCACACACAATCTGGCACCGAAGCGCTGCTTGTCCTAGCATTTCAGGTGACCTGTTCTCAGCCTGTAACAGGATTTACTTGATCAGTTGATGTGAAGTCCAAATCTTCTAAGAAGAATATTTTAGCAATATCGTCAATTTTCATGTTACTCTTCAGGTGAAACCTGAAAGTTAACCTTGAAATTATATTTTATATGACTGCCAGTGTCCATTAGATGGGGGAAAAAGATCTGGCTTGGAGATCTGGCTTTTGTAGGATTTAGAAGAATTAGATTTGGAGAGGTGGACGGGTGTGGAAGGTGTTGCAGAGGTTTCCGGCTTTGGGGATGGCAGTGCTGGTAGAAGTCACTAAGGTATTAGCTCCCAGGTGAAGGGCTTTCCACATAGCAAAAGTTGTTATTGGCTTTTTGTTTTTGCATTAAAATTTATTATATTTTTAGTGCACTTTAGTGTCACATCTAAGAACTTTTCAGCCAGGCCTGGTGGCGCACGCCTGTAATCCCAGCACTCAGGAGGCTGAGGCAAGAGGATTCTAGTGAGTTCAAGACCATCTTGGGCTACAAGTGAGCTTAAGGCCAGCCTGAACTGCATAGTGAGACCCTGTCTCAAAAAACAAAAAAAAAGAAATTTTCATCAAGTGTTAGATATGGAAGACATTGTGTGATTTCTTCTAAAATGTGGTTTTGCATTTTACATTTAAGCCTATGATTCATTTGGGGATTTAAAAAAATAAGATATGATCTTTTAGTGAAAGTACTATTTTCTTGGCCAATGGAATCCACTTGTTCCAGTGGATTTGAAAAGAATTTCTGTATCACATGGCTTTTTCACAAAGGAAAGCAAAGCTTATGTAAATACGGGGATGCGGGGAGGTTGTGGGGAGGGCGGAAGTGGGGAAAAAAGCATCAAGTCCTGTCATGCACAGGTACAAATCCCCTATGATGAATGTGAGCGTCATGTGTACCTAAAATGTACCAGTAAACTTAATTAATAAAAAAATTACTTTTTCATCTTTCTCAGAAATTAATTGGCTGCTACTGTAAGTAGGACTGTTTTCTTTCTTTTTAAAGTTTTTTGGGCTTTTGTTTGTTTGATTTTTGTTTTTAAGTTTTTTTAGATGTCGTTCAGGATAGCCTTGAGCTGTGTAGCCCCTGCGGGCCTTGAACTCCTTGCAATCCTTCTGCCTCAGCTTCTTGTGTACTGCAACTATAGGTTTGTGCTACAATAACTGGCAAACTGTTTTTGGTATGTAGAAATGCCACTGATTTTTGTATGTTGATTTTATAAACTATAACTTAATTTGTTGATTACTTCTAAGAATTTTTCTAGTGGAGTCTTCAAGATTTTCTATATATTAATTCATGTTATCAGCAAACAGAAACAATGTAACTTACTCTTTACTTTTGTGGATCACTTTTATTTTCTTTTTTGCTTATTTCTCTAGCTAAGACCAAAATAATATACTTAGGAATAAGTGTAGCCAAGGCCAAGAAAACTATAAAACACTGAAGAAAGAAATTGAAGAAGATATAAATAGAAAAAAATCCCATGTTCATGTATTGAAAGAATCATGTTTAAGGAATTGTTATAATGTACATACCACCCCAAACAATCTACAGATTCAAAGCAATTCCTATCAAAATTGTAATCTCATTTTTATAGTAGAATATAAAGCACTAGAATTCATATGAAGCCGCAAAAGATCCTGTATAGTTAAATAAACCTTGAGCAAAAAGAAAAACACTGAATACATCCCATTCCCCAATTACTTTGTTGAATCCCCCAGTCCATGAACATACTGGCCTTGCAGTTACTTAATGTACTTGTGTTTATTGTTTGGTAATTTCAATTTATAAATCTTACACCCTTGTTCATTTTATATCTAACATTTTATTTTGCTTGGAATGATTTTAAACACTAATTTATTCTCATTTGTTTCTATGTGTGCATTGCTGGTATTCATAAACAGTTTGGATTTTTGTATATTTAGCTTGTGTCTTGTGGCCTGGGTGAATTTGCTCATTGTTAGGGGTTTTTCTTTAGATTCTTAAGGATTTTGGGGGGGCAACTATATTACCTGTGAGTGGGAACAGTTTATTTGTGTTCTCCCATCCTTATGCCTTTTATTTCCCTTTGTGCCTTGCTGCATTAATGAGAACTCCTAGCATTATGTTGAGTATCAACGGCCAGAGCGGACATCTTTTTCTGATTCCTTGCTCTCGGAAAGCACTCAGTCTTTGGACATAACTATGATGGAAGGTATCTGCAGGCTTTTCACAGATGCTCTTAACCTGTTCGAGAGAATTCCCTTCTGTTTCCAGTTTGCATGAGCATTTTTTAAGCATTTTGGATCTTGCCAAATGCTTTTTCTGAGACAATTAATATGATCGTTTGGTTTTATAGATAGCCTGTTAATCAATGAATTATATTGCTTAATTCTTTTTTTAATGTCAAATTAGTTTTGTGTCCCTGATCTAAGTCCACTTGGTCAAAGTGCACAATTATTTTTATATATTGCTGGGTTCTACTTGCTTGTTTGTGGAGGTTTGCCGTGTCTCTGTTCATCAGAAAAGTTGATTTTTTTCAGTTTTTTTTTCTTAGCACATGTTTGCAGTACGTAATGTTTACATGCTCCTGGAGATCTTGTATCTGTATGTAATACATCTCAGTTCTCTTCCCATCACCTTCCGTTCTCCACCCTCCCCTCCCTCTATCTCTTGACCCCCTTCCCATTTAAAAAATTCTATGTCTCTACTTATGTTATTCATGTTTAGAACAGCACAAGCCACACTAGCTAAATCATGGAAGCAGCCTGTATGTCCATCGACACATGAATGGATGGGGACAAGTGGCAGTTATACACAATGGAATAGTACTCTGCCATAAAGAAGGATCCATTTGAGTCCCCTGTAGCAAAATGGGTGCACCGTGAGACCATAAAGTTAAGAGAAATAAATCAGACTCACAAACATAAATATTGTATGATCTTTCTTATATGAGAAATCCGAAATATAAATGTTTATATGCTTTTTTCTACTCTTTCTTACAAGTTTTGATATTGTGGTAGTACTAGCCTCAGAAAATGAACTGGGAAAACATTATTTTTAGTAGAGATCTCTGTGAAAAAAACACAGGAAAAATGCATATATATACATATGTATATTCTTAATAAAAGTGGTATAAATTCATGAGAAGTATAAAGAGAAAAGGAACTACTCCACAGCTGCAAAGTGACTAGGTTATGTACGCACTGCAGGACATGGTCTTCCTGTCAGCCACGGCTTTGTTTTCCAAGCTTTTATTTTCCTGCAGCCAACTGCAGTTTAAAAGCACTAAACAGATATTTCAGAAAGTAAAACTTTGTAAGTTTTAAATAACCTTTATTATAGTGGGTTGCATGATTAGTCTATTTACTATTGTTTATTGTTAATCTCTTACTGTGTCTAGTTTATAAATTAAACTTACATAGAGGTGTGTGTGTATATATATATATATATATATATATACATATATATATATGAAAATTTAGAATGTGTAGGGTTCAGAATTTTTTTTTTTCTGATACCAGGGATTGAACTTGGGACCTTGCGCTTGCCAGGCAGGTGCTCGTGCCACTGAGCTACATCCCTAGCCCCAGGGTTCAAAATTAACTATGGTTTCTGGCACCCACTTGAGGGCCTGCATGGATAAAGGAGGACTGCCGTATTTTCTTTTTGGTTTTAAAATGGCCTGACTCAGAGGTAATGAAAGAAGATGTTTGTGCCACAGTTCTTCATTAGAGAGATCATTTAAAAATGTTAGCATCAAATTAGAAAGACTAAAAATTAGAGATTAGTAGAAAAAACATTTGAAGTGTTAGTACTGATTATGACTTTTGAAGCCCTACTGAGATGTGTCCCTTGAGTCAGACATAAATTATCAAACAATTCTGTGCTTCAGAAAAAGTTTTACTTTCTCAGTGGTCTGATCAGAAAGGACGTGCTTCAAGTACGGAGTGGTCACCTGCGTGCATCTGTGTGTGAAGGGTGATCAAAACCTACGGCAAATGTTTAAACTTTAACAGTGTGTTTCAGTAAGAGACACACTGCTGTTCTCCTCCTCAGAACGCTCGTTTGATCCCCCTTACCCCACCATTCCCGCCATTTCTGAAACAGTTCTGCGGCTCCTCTTTCGTCGTTACAAAGGGTGGTGAAAACTATGCTGCAAGCTCCATCCAGCAGAAAGGCAACATAAAAGCATCGTGGTGTGTTCTCATCCACCTCGTTCACCAGATCTGGTGCTGCGTGACTTCTGCTCTTCCCCAAACCCAAAGTGGCCATGAAAGTAAACGTTTTGGACAAATTTAGGACATTGAGGCAGCCTTGACTGTGCAACTAAAAACACATACAAAAGAGACTTCCAGAACCATTTGAGAAAGTGGCAAGAGTGATGGAATAAATGTGCTCAAAGTGAGGGGGGCTTTTGAGGGGGATCAATGGCAATGTCTTTTCCTGTAATGTTTTTAAAGTAAGCATTCACCATGTACTTTGATCACAACTTGTATGGAGACAGTATAAATCTAGGTTCAAAAGATAAGGCAGTTGGGAGAACAAAAGGGAAAAGGTCTTTTTTTTCAATCTTATTTTAAAGAGAAAAAAAACGAAATAAAAACAAAGATATAAACAACATAAAGACAATGAAAACAATACAGAATTTCAAAATAGGGTGATAGGAAATTAACAATGGTTGTTGAATTACATATTGTAATTACATATTGAATTACATATTGTTACCTTCAAATGTTATCTGGTTATTCAGATAACCAGATATAGGCTTGTAAGATTGATCAAACAATTAAACATTAACTACTCCTTTCAATAAACCAATAGAAATTAGTAGTACAATTATCTTTGCTATCTTGTGAATATATATATTTTCCCCTTCCTTCTTTCTTCTTTCTTCTCTCTTTTCCTTCATCCCAGTTGTTCTTTCTTTTTGAGCAGTTTCTTTCCCTTTTACAATATCTATTGTACCTTTCAGATTTTGTTTACTCTTTCACGTTCTCACATTAGGGAGGCAATACAATGTTTATACTTGTCAGTCTGATTTATTTCACTTACAAGTATGGTCTCAAATTGCATCCATTTACCTATAAAACCTCTAGTTTATCTTCCTTTATAGCTGAGTAATATCCCATTGTATAAACATACCAAATATTTTTTATCCATTCCTCGGTTGATGGGCATTTGGGTTGTTTCGGATATTACAAATTGCTCTGCTATAAACTGTGGTGTACATATATCGCTGTGGTATGATGTTTTTAGTTCTGTAAAAATACCCAAAAGGGAAAGACCTGGGTTGAATGGGGTCTCTAATCCTAGTTTACTGAGAAATCTCCAGAATGATTTCCACAGTGGTTTCACCAGTCTACACTCCCACCATCAATGGAGAAGGGTTGATTTTTCTCCACAGCCCCTGCAGCACTTTTTATCGGTTAATTTCTTGATGCTAGCCATTCTTTCTAGGTTGAGATGGAATCTCAGTGTTGTTCTAATTTGCATTTCTTGTATGAGTAGTGATGTTGAACATTTTCTCATATATTTATTTGCCATTTGTATTTCTTTATCCGAGAAATATATATTATTCTCAGATACTCATTTTTGGATTCGGTCTTTGAATTTTGGGGGCCTGATTTTTTAAAATTCTTTATATGTCCTAGATAGAAGTCCTTTGTCAGTGGGCCAGTTGACTAAAAATTTTTCCCAGTTCATGGGTTTTCTTTTTACTCTGTTGATGATTTCTTTTGATGTGCAAAAACTTTGCAATAAGATGAGATCCCATGTGTTGATTCTTTGAAGTATTTTCTGTGCAGTTTGGTTTTTGTTAATGAACACTTCGCCTACCCCTGTGTCTTCAAGATTTCTACCTGCTTTCCTTTCCAGTAGATTTAGTGTTTCTGTTTTAATATTTAGATCTTTAACCCGTTTTGACTTTATGTTGGTACATGGTGTTAGACATGGGTCAAGTTTTAGTCTTTGGCTTGTGGAGAGCCCGTTTTTTCAGCACCATTTGTTAAAGAGGCTATCTTTCTTCTAGTGAACATGTTTGGCCCCGTTGTCAAAGATAAGATGGCTGAGTGTGTTTGTGGTCGTGGCTACATCTTCTAGTCTATTTGACTGATCCTCAGTCTGGTTTTTTTTTGCCAATACCATGCTGATTTTATCACAGTAGCTTTGTAGTATAACTTTAAGTCAGAGATTGTGATGCCTCCTGCCTTGCCTTTGTTGCCCAGGATTGCTTTTGTTATTCTGGGTCTCCTCTGGTTCCAGATGAATTTTAGGAATGTTTTCTCTAGATCTGTGAGGCATACTAATGGTATTTTGATCAGGATTGCTTTGAGTCTATATAAAAATTATAGGAATATGGCAATTTTTGCAATGTTGATTCTTCCTATCCATGAACAAGGAATATCTTTCCATTTACTGAAGTCCTCTTTGACCTCTTTTTTCATAGTACTGTCATTTTCACTGTATAGATCTTTTACTTCTTCTGTTAGATTGATTCCTAAGTATTTCAACTTGTTGGATGCTATTTTGAAAGGTATGGTTTCCCTAATTTCTTTCTCAGTGTGTTTGTTGTTTGTGTATAGGAATACTGTTGAGTTTTGTATGTTGACTTTGTATCCAGCTACACTACTGAATTTGTTTATTAATTTCAGGAGTCTTTTGGTGGAGCTTTTGGGTCTTTCATGTACAGTAGCATGGCCTCTGCAAATAGTGATAACTTCACATCTTCCTTTCCTATCCTTATTTCTTTTATTTCTCTCTCTTGTCTAATTGCTCTGGCTAGTGTTTCCAGAACTATGTTGAATAGGAGTGGTGATAGTGGACATCCTTGTCTTATTCCTGGTTTTAAAGTGAAAGCTTTCAGTGTTTGTCCATTTCATATGATATTTGCTGTTGGTTTGTCATAGATGGCTTTTATTAGATTGAGGTAAAGTCCATATTTTCCAATTTTCTATAGGGTTTTTATCATCAATAACTGTTGGATTTTATCAAAAGCTTTTTCTTCATCTATTGAGAGGATCATGTGATTCTTGTCTTTGGCTTTGTTGATATGATGTATTTCTTGATTTGTATATATTGTGTACATTTATTGATTTGCATATATTGAACCATCCATGCATTCCTGGGATGAATCCCACTTGGTCATGGTGTATTATCTTCTTGATAATTTGTTGCACTCTATTAGTATTTTATTGAGAGTTTTTACATCTATGTTCATTAAGGACATTGGTCTATAGTTCTCTGTTTTGATTAGGCCTTTGTCTGGTTTTGGTATTAGGGTAATCCTTGCCTCCAGGAATGAGTTAGGGAGAATTATTTCCCTTTCTATTTCATTAAAGAGTTTGAAAAGAATTGACATTAAATCTTCTCTAAATTTCTTACAGAATTCATCTGTGAATCCATCAGGATTTAGGCTTTTCTTTGTTGGTAAGGTTTTTATTACATTTTCAATTTTGTTAACTGATACTGGGTTATTCAGGATTTTTATATCTTCTTGATTTACCTTTGGTAATTCATATGTATCTAGGAATGTCCATTTCTTCTGTGCTTTCCAGCCTATGAGAGTAAAGATTTTCTAAGTAAGTATTGATAATCTTCTGAATTGCTGTAGGATCTGTAGTGATTTCATCCTTTTCATTCCTTATTGCATGAATTTGAGGGGTTTTTTTTCCTTGTTGATAAGGTTGGCTAAGGGTTTATCAATTTTACTTATTTTTACAGGGAACTAACTCTTTGTTTCATTAATTTTTGTATTGTTTTCTTAGTCTCAGTTGTGATAATTTCTGCTCTGATCTTTATAATCCCCTCCCTTCTTTGGGCTTTGTGCTTGATTTGCTCTTCTTTTTCTAGAAGCTTGAGGTGTAACACAGGGTTGTTTGTGTTCATTCTGTTTTCCTGATGTGGGAATGCACTGCTCTAAATTTTCCTCTGAGGATTATTTTCATTGTGTCCCACAGGTTCCTGTGGGTTGTATTTGCAGTTTCTTTTGATTGTAAATATTGTTTAATTTCTTCTTTGATTTCATTTGTGACCATGGGTTGTTCAGGAGGGTATCATTTAATTTCTGTGTGTTTACGAAGTTTTTGCAATTTGCTTTGTCATTAATTTCCAGTTTCATTACACTATGGTCCAGTAACATGCATGGGATAATTTGAATTCCTTTGCATTTACTTAAGCATGTTCTATGTGCTAGTATATGGTCTATTTTAGAGAACGTCCTGTGTGCAGCTGAGAAGAATGTGTATTCTAAAGTTGTTAGGTAGAATACTCTGTGAAGGTCTACTAAGTCCATTTGTTCACAAGTTTTGTTTATTCTGTTATATCTTTGCTGATTTTTTGTCTAGTTGATCTATCTCTTTGTGACAATGGGATGTTAAAGTCCCCTATTTCACTTGTGTTATTGCTTATTTGATTTTTCATGTCTGTTAAAATTTGCCTTATATAGTTGGGTGTTCCTACATTTGGTGCATAGGTATTTATGATTGTTATCTCTTCCTCTTGCAGTTTTCCCTTAACGTGAATGTAGTGACCTTCTTTATCTCTTTTGATCATTATCAGTTTGAAGCTCACATTGTCTGCAACCAGAATAGCTACTCCTGCTTTTTTCTGGGTTCCTGTTACACGGAGTATTATTTTCCATCCTTTGCTTTTCATATGAATTTCCTTTTGCATTACATGTTTTTTATATACAGCATATTTTTGGATTTTGTTTCTTGATCCACTCTGCCTGTCTGTTTCTTTTGATTGGTGAACCGAGGCCATTTACATTAATGGTTATTACTTATATGTGTTGGCTTATTTTTAACGTGTTATTTTTCCACTGTTGGTTCCCACTTGACTATTGATGGTTTATGCTGAGAAATCTTCTGTGATTCTGACTGGTTTTCCTAGGAAAAGATAATTTTTAAATATAATGGTAAATAATAATTGGACCTCTTGTTTGTAATGATCACCAGTCATGGCTATGTCCAGTTTCCTACTTATAGGTTAAAAAGTCAGTGACATTTTTTTCAGAGTTGTACCTTTCCTTAATTTTTTCTGTAGTAACATTCAGAGAGAGAGCTTTAAGAAGATCAAACCAATTTGCATTTTCTTTAGAGTTCCTGATGTATAAAAACACTAGTGTTAACAGATTGCCCTGTTAAGTCTGGATTTCAGGTAAATAACAAATGATGTTCTAGTGTAGTATAAGCTTCTCCCAACTATTTCATATGACATATTACAATAAAACATTCACTGTTCGCCTGAAATTCAAGTTTCACTGGATGTCCAGTATTTTGTCTAACAACCTTAAGCTTTCTTCCACATGGTTTTTGTCTTGGAACTTTGCTTAACTTCAATCAAGATAAAAGCAAAAGAAGGTATGGAGGGGTCAGAATTACTTAGCAGTTATTTAGCAAAATTAGGCAGCAATAGAAGGAGGTGACTGTCTTTTCCTTGTAGGTAAACATGACAGCAGACCTTGGGAAATGTTACTTTTTTCTGCCATTGGTGCTCACAGCAAGATTTTCATCCTTGGGTGGGGCAATGGGAGGGCCAGGCCTCTCCCCGTAATGCTTGGTGCCCTGCACCTCATTGCTCACTCACACCGCATCTGCAGTGATCTCATTTATTCGTCCTGCCAGCGGCTCATGATTTAGGATTCTTACTCATCCACACCCTCCCCTCAGGCCTATTTGCATTTATCCTTTCAGGTTGCCGCCTAAACCAGAGTCCACACACTGCAGGGGACTTTATATGCTTCTTCGGTCAGACATGTAAGCGGGTGCAGTGTAGCCCCTCGTGCTTTACAGAGGGGCACGCCGTTGTGAGATCATGCTGACACCGTGTATGGAGATTGGGCTTGATTATCACACTAAAAACATGTGCTGGGACCCTGTGAACACCTGAGTTAGGAGAAGACGTGACTGAGGACAGCTCTCAGTGGCGAGCTGCCCCTCTTCCCCTCCACTGTCTTCCGTTTTGATCTGTTCCAAACAACGTGCACCATAACTTAGAACCACACTGCTATGAACAGCATTCTTTTACCTATTAGAGTTTGTTTTGACCTAAGAAAACGTGTTGCCACCCTCCCTTGTTTGTAAGTTCGGCCGATTTTAGGGAACTGGGGGCCATTATCAAAGCTAAAGATTATTACTTCTTTAAGGGCCAAAAACTTTAATGGAAAATAAAAAAAAAAAAAGGAAGTTTACTAGCAACCAAAATGAAAGCCTTCCCTGGCTCTGGACAGAAATGAGTTGGAGAGAATACTCTGGAAAAAGAGAATCAGCTCCTGGGCATTTTTTTTATGATCTGAAAATTGACCTCAATAATCCTAAGTTTGGACTGCCCTTCAGATTTCTACCATTCTCAGCTACACTCATTTAGGAGATATAATAGAAAGATTAAAGAATACCACCTGCTGCAGCTTTAGTACTTTCTGGGAATGTTTCTGCAGCCCTTAAAGCTGGATATAGAGTTTTCCAAATGGAAATAATTTATTTTGTAAATATTCCCTGTATTCTTACCTTTTACACTTAAACTAAGAAAGCTTATTGGGTTCAGATAACACTAGAATTATACTTACAGTTGTATCAAATGTGTGTTGTCCAAACTTCTTAGCCAAACATGCAGGGAAATCACCCAGGTGAGAGACAGCATCATTTTTTACCACTTGGCCTTTGCCTGTTTTCCAAGCTCAGCCTTGTGCGTGAAAGTCAGCCTTGAAAGCACAGCCCTCTTTATCACTTTATTTCCCTCTAGGAAATAAGCATAGAACTCCTTTCTTCTTTAAAAGCTATCAAGAGTATCCCCTCACACCCATGGGGGTGAATATGGTCAGCAAGAAGTACACAAATGCTGAGGGTGCTGCAAAATTGGAACCGTTTATGCACTGTTGGTGGAAGTGCAAAACGTTACAAGCATGGAGGGGAGTCAGTATGGTGATTCCCCTGAGAATTAAACTTACCTTATTGTAGGAACCTGCGATCCTTCCTCTGGGTATAGACCCAAAAGAATTAAAAACAGGGACTCAAACAGATATGTACACACTCATGTGTGTACACGAGTGTTATCTGGTAGTGTTATTCACAATAGCTAGAGGTGGAAATAACCCAGGGATCTTACAATGGAGAAATGGATAAGCAAACTGTTATATATGCATACAGTGGAATATTATTCAAACTCAAGACAGGAAAGAACTCTTGACACATGCACAACAAGAGAGCACCTTGAAGGCTTTGCTCATGCTAAGTGAGATAGGCCAGCGAAAAGCTGACAAACACTATGTTTCTACTTAGATGAGCTGTGTAGAATAGCCAAGTTTACAGAGGCAGAAAGTAGAATGGAGGTTTTCAGGGACTGAGCGATAGGAAATTAGTGTTCAGTGGGGGCAGAGTTTCATGTGGAGCTGATAAAGAGTTTCAATATATCCAGGGATAGAAGAGACCACTCATTCCTTCAGTGCCCATGTAGGTGTTTCTGGCTTGGCGTCCGGCTCTGAGGATGGGGCCTGAGTTCACTCTGCAGATTGTCGGTGACACCTTCCAGCACTCATGGTCTCTTTTTGGTTACTGTGCTCTGAGTCTCTGTAGGTTTTCTCTGGTTCCCCTTCAGCTGATACTGGATTGGCCAAGGGCACCTGCCTGAAGTACCTCTGGTTTAGTCTGGAGGGAGGGGGTCTCCTCAACATTGGCTCAGATTTTCAGCCTATCAGCTCAATGCCTTTCTTCATTTTCTTTTCCTCCCTGCCTTCCTCCCTCCCTTCCCTTTTAAAATTAAAATGAAATGTACAAATTAGATGAATCTTGGCAAATACATACTGTGTAATCCAAACCCCTATCAAGTTGTAGAATGTTAACATCACACCAGGCAGTCCCCTCATGCCCTATCCCAATCCCTCCCCCAAGCAAACATCATTCTGATTTTCCCATCATAATTTTGCCTGTTCTGGAGCTTCTTGTGACAGGAGTCAGGCAGCAGGCACTTGTGTCTCCTTCCTTTGCGCCGATGTCCGTATGCCATTGTCTCACTGTGGCAGAAGTCTCACTTCTTTGGTGGTCTCCTGTGCTGTTCCCCATTTGGAGCTATTATGAGTAAGGCTGCTGTAAACATTCTTAGACAGGGCTTCTTGTGGATAGATGCTTTGGCTTCTGTTGAGTTAATACCAGGAATGGAAGTCATTGAGTCATTGGGCATTTTACGAAATTATTATTGAGTCATCGGGCAGTTTACAACATTGTTCAGACTATTTCACACTGTTGCTTATAAGATATCAGGGGTCTCTATGCTCTGTGTCCCTGCCAGAGTTTGGTTTTGGCAGACTTTTGTTCTGCAAGGCATTCCACTGGGTGTGTGGAGGTGTATCACCATAATTTCAATTTGCATTTCACTGTTGACAAACAACGCGGAACGCTTTTATTAATCATCATGGACTCTTCTTTGTGGACACTTCGCCAGCTCTTTTACTCCCTTTTACTAGGCTGTCTTTTTATTATTCAGTTATATTTATATCTTTTATATGTAGAGTTTTAAAATTTGCATGCAGTCTAACTTATCCCTTTTTAAGTTTATAGTTACTATTTTTATATCCTAAGAAACACCCTGACCCAGGGGTGGTGAACCTCTCGCTGCCACTCCCCTGAGCCCTGTTTACTGTATTTTCCTTAAATTTTATAGTTTGGTTTTTATATTGGGTTTGTGATTCATCTTGATTTACTTTATGCATATACTGTGAGGTAGAGGTTGAGGATAATTTTTCTACATGGGCATCTATTTTTCCCAGCAACCACTTGTTCAAAAGACCACCCTGTCCCTGATGAGTTATGTTGATACCTTATCAAAAAATCAAATGGTCGAGCAAGTGAGGGTCTATTTCTGGGCTCTTTGCTCTGCCACACTGGATCATTTTTCTGTCATTGTTCTAGTTACAGCCTTCATTATCCCCTCTTAATAGCAACATTCCAACTCATGGCCATCACATATTCCTGGCTCTTTTGCTCTGATGGGGTAGAAAATACTAATATCGTTTGTGCGCACTCAAATAGGTGATGATCTCACCGATGCGTGGTGACGAGTGGTGAACTCTGATGGGGACGTGGGGCAGGACATACACGGGATATCTTCAGCAAATGTTTCTCTACCTGTTGGGCTCTGGAAGTGAGCTCTCACATCTCCATGTGCCCTCACCTCCTTGCTGTGGTGTGGTTGACTGATCAGTATGGAGCAATTGGTTGAAATAATTCTAATTAAGATCTTTGAGTCATTGGCAGAGGAAAAAAAGTGTAGCGGCTTTCTACTTAGTTCCAGTACCAACCAGGGCCATTCCATTTTGCAGCATGCTCTAATCTATATTTCACATATATTAAATGAAGAGAATTCTCCTCAAGGTCATTGTCAGACACTCATACATTCAGACATGTGGAAGCATTTTGTAGTATCTAAATTGCCATCCTGACCATTTTCTCCCTGTTGGGATTTAGACATCTGGAAGGTGGGCAGATAGCTCTTGTGTGTGTGACTCAGATGAGAATTCCCACATCATCGATTGCCTATTGGTGAGCAGAGCGGTTCCATCACTTACCGGACTAGACGTGCATACCATCCAAAGAGCCAGCTCTTACCATCTCAGAGGTTTTGATCTGAGGGATAAACAGGAATGGGGACAAGCAAGTAATAGCAGTTGTGTACTGCAGGTGCTAAGACTTGAGCAAGCAGCTGACAGTGCTGGTGAGCCTGAGGGGTCAGCGCTGTGCCATGCTTGTCTCTGGGGATGTTTGGAACATCCCAAAGTCCCTTGGCACAGGGGACAGGTGAGTGTCCTGGGTAGGGGAGGGAAGGCCTGGGGACAGCGGAGAGAAGGGCAGAAGTAGCTTCCTCAGGAAAGGGTTGGGTTTAGGGGGCAGAAGGAAAAAGCATAGCTCCTTCTGCTTGGGTTCCATGTTGACCATGGCCGCAAATCTTCCAGCTAGTGGGCTAAGTACGGCTGGGTCTCCAGCGGTCAAGGAACAGCCCTTCCCCCTTCTCCGTAAGTCTGCTTAGCTTCTGCTTCTGAGCTTTCTTCACACACAACCTGCTCCACAGTCACTGCCACGGTCACTGTGGGTGTTTTCTGCCTTTTGAGGTTGTGTTGGAGGAGGGATCTTCAGAACTAAAAGGGGTCCGTGTGCCCCTGCCCCCTGCAGGCAGGGTCTACCCTCTGGCCGGGGTACACTGTTCATACAGATGAACTCTGCAGCATCCAGCCTCCTGTGTTCTGAGTGCTTTCAGTTTTGTGCCTGCTGAAAGCTGAGAATGCATGGCACCTTTATAATCGTCTGATTGAAACTGTCCTCCTCTCATGCCCCAGCAGTCTCCACTTCCTGGACCTTTCACCTTACCGTGGGCAGAAAAGCCTTCTTTCATCCATGCAGGGTCTGAGTGTCTGAACAAAACTGGCATGGATCACGGATGGGGGATAAAATGCAGAGGCCTTGAGGCCTGGAACCTTCCCTTTCATGTTGGTTCTCTTGGCCCAGGCTGGAACAGGTAATTTGCTGAAGCTGGAAGGAATGCAGCGTATCAGCTGGCTGCCTGAGGGCCTGCACCAACCTCGGAGGGGAGCGAGGTACCCTGAGCCTCTGACTTGACTCCTGGGCTCTCCTGCTGCTGTCTCCCAGGGTGCCGTGCTTGCTGTCCCTTCCTGGCTCTGTGCATCTCTGGGGTGCTCTTCCGTGGTTAATTAGCACAACCATTCACTCACTGGACAGATTTATGGGGCATGCACTGTGGTCCTGGGCATTAAGCAGAAGTATTTAAGTGGTTCTTTTTCTGTGGTGAAAGAGCCAGGTCAGTGACCCTGGATATTCAGAGGCACAGCAATGAAGAGGGTCTACCCTTTTCTATTAAAAGTGCATGTGAGCTGGCTCTGCGCTTTGGGATCCGCCCAAGGTGACTTGGAAGAGGGAGGTGTAGGGAGTACCATGTCAAAGCTCTTCCCAAAGGACCTGTGACAATAAATGCTTTGTTATTAACCAGCTCAATCCTTGAAATCCAAAAACAGAAGGAAACAGCTTCCCAGATGAAAGAAAGGTACAGATTGGTGAGAAAATAGTTCAGACAATTTAAATCAAGGCCACACACTTTCTCAATTTACTTCCCCAGGTTATTCTTCTCTGTCTTTCATTGAATAGCTGATCTCAGTTGACGATGAGTCAGGACTACCAATGGGTCAGCATGCGGAGAAAACCGAACATAAGAAAGATCGTGAAACATAGAACAAGAGGATGTGAGAGAATGTTGACAATTACGAGACCAGTGCTGGAATTCAGAAAAATGAGTTTCCATCCTCTCAAAGAAAATGCTAGCAGTAGGACCTTTAGAGCAGAACGTGGGTATCAGAAGAGATTCAAAGGAGAGAGTGGTAGAGAAAACAAGGCCCAAGCTGGCAGAATTCAGGGGGAAAAGTAGAAGCCAAAACGATAAGATGATACCAACCTGAAGACTGAGAAAGCCACAGAACGGCCAGCCTCCTTGAAAACACAAACGTCGCAAACAGGCAGGAGGCAACTACACAAGAGAAACAGGATGTCACCATCATTGGAGTCCCTAGCAAAGAATTTTAAAAAGAACAAAATGCAAGTGTATGACAGGAGAAAGCTATGCCAGTGTACAGGTGAGACGTGACTCTGCCATTCAGAAGGTGCGATGGCATGTAGGAAACGAGGGTGATAGCAATGACTTACATCCTGGGGGTTTCTCTCATTTACATGGGGCTCCGCACCTGTCATCAGGGCAAAACAGGTACAAGGGTTGAATCTCATGGAGCAGCTGTCCCCCATGAAGGCTTCTTGAAAGAATAATGCAGAAATGGTTTGTGACATACCCTAAATGGAACAGTGGAAGCCTCAGTAGTTTCTTATGTAGCCAGGTTTACCTAGGTAGACACATACAATGGACCAGTATTCACAAGTATGCCAGAAACCAGGAAGTTAGTTGCTGTGAGCCCTTTTGTTTTTTGGTTGTTGTTTTTTTTTTTTGTACTGGGAATCGAACTCAGGACCTTGTGCTTGCCAGGCAGGTGCATATGCCACTGAGCTATATCCCCAGCCCATGTGAGCCCTTTTGAATAGGGTTTTGAATAAAATCAAATGTTCAAATCCAGCTAGAATTGAAACAAGTACAAGCAGCATACGTGCCTGCCTGGCAAGTGCAAGGTCCTTAGTTCAACTTCCAGTAGTAATAAAAAAACAAAAAAATGTATTGACATATAAGATGGGTAATGATGCACCTTGGATATGCTTAAATGTAGTAATGGGATGATATAATATAAGACAATATAAAACAAGCCAGCCATGGCATCACACACCCATAATCCCAGCACTCTGCAAGGCTGAGGCAGGAGGGTCAATTGTAAGTTCCAGCTCAGCCTGAACAACTTAGTGATTTAGCAAGACCTTATTTCAAAAAGTAAAGAAAAAAGGCACTTAGGAGGCTGAGGCACAAGGATTGCTGCAAGTTTCAGGCCAACCTGGGCTAAAAGGAGGTTCAAGGCCAGCCTGAACTGCATAGCAAGACCCTGTTTCAAAAAAAAAAAAAAGTTGGGATGTTGGTCATTGTGAAGACTGTGTGGGTACTGGGGTTCAATCCCCAGTACCTCAAAAAGAAAGTAGTAAAAAGGAAAAGGAAAAGAATAAGATGACTTGTCTACCCATGAGTCGCAAGGACAGGTCATACTATAAATGATGAAAACTTGCAGTCACTACTGTGACTTAGGAAAGTCTCCTGCTGGGGTAAGGAAGGAAATGTAAATCATTTAGTTCTCTTTATTCTCAGGTTCTGCCTTCTCCAGTTAACTAACTTCAGATAAAAAATATTTGAAAAAAAACTATGCCTGTACTGAACATAGGCAAAGGTTTTCTTATCATTTTGCCATAATTGGTAGAATCTAATACTTACCTAGCACCATCAGGTTCAGGAGACAGCACACTCCTGGAAGCCTTGAGTGGCATGCTGTCTGGAACTTTATGCTTCCCTATGCGGTGCTATAAGGATATTTACATTACAAGTATGGCATTAGGGCTGGAGGTACAGCTCAGTGGGCTAAGTGCTTGCCGCTGAGCACTAGGGCCCTGAGTTCGATCCCCGGTCCCGGAAAAAAAAAAAAAAAAAAAAAAACAAGTATGGCATTAGGTATAAGTCTTCTAAGATTGTGCAGAGTACCCAGGAGAGTGCGTGGGTTCCAAGCAAATTGTACAACACTGCATATCATAGATTAGCATATCCATGCACTTGAGTGGGTGCAAGGGGTCTTGGAATCAAACGCCAGTGGACACTGAGGGACAGTTGTGTGCAGTGTTCTCCTCTTTCTTAGCCAAACAGTTGATGGTCACTATGTTAAAAATGCTATTTGTAAATAATGAAAACTATATCTTTAAGGGTTTTCACCTTGTTTTTGTTGCCTAGAGCAATCATTTCGATGCTGTTTCTTACAATGAAGAAATATTTCTCTGAAGAATGGTAACCCTTCCTGTTCTGCTGTCACGTCTTTTCTTTCATTACCTTTGTAGGGAAAAGCTGACTTGCCAAATACTCAGTGTGTTGTAGGTATTGGGAATACCTGGTGAGCTGGCATTCAGGAGCAGAGCATCATAACAAGGGGACAGATGTTACTATAGAAATGAAGCAGGTGAAGTGATGGAAGGTCACAAGTGCAGTGAGTCTTAGGAAGGCCGGTCTGCAGCAGTGCTGAAGTAAGACCCAGATGCTGAGGTACAGCCAGAGGGCTAAGAATGCTTGCTTCAGTAGCCACAGCAGAAAGGAGCCTGCTCAGAAGCAGAACAAAGACACTTTTTTTGGTATCCCTGTTGTACTGATATTCTAGCAGATAATCTCCCTGGTGGGTAAATCCTGACCACCATTATGCTCTTCACGCTTTGAACCATTTCTGTTTTATTTTTTTCCCCTATCTAACCAGCTTTTAGCACTACTGGAAGGCACTTAATGAACATGCAAGGATAGATGGATGCATGAATGGAGGAATGAATTCTTTGAGGGTATAAGTTTAGCATGTAGTAATTTCTGCCATGAAACTCTTCTAGGTTTAATATTTTCAAAGTCCACTGCCTTTTAGAACCACAGTTAAACCCACATTTTAGTCTGTGGGATTGAGGCTGCTAATGATGGCTTGTAATTAGGCAGTTTGATATCCTGGCATCCTACCACGAACCACAGAAATTGTTCTTCCAAGAATTTTGGGTTCTAAGCTACATGCACAATCAGAGAAATTAAGTTCACAGCCAAGATCCACATCTGCATCAATTCAAGAAGAAAATAAGTTGAATTGTTTGCCATCAGGTTCAGGAGACAGCACGCTCCCAGAAGCCTTGAGTGGCACGCTGTCTGGAATTTTATGCTTCCCTATGCGGTGCTATAAGGATATTTACATCACAAGTATGGCAGATCTTGGAAACAGAGTAGTGAGTAGTTGTGGCTCCTTCCAGATAAATATATTCTTTGTTGGCAAGATCACTAAGTAGGAGCCTACATTTTGACAGTCAAATACCTGGATTTATTATTTTGTGTAAGGCGCCTGATTTACTAGTTTATGTATCAAATGCTATTCAAGTCAACCCATGGGGGTAGGGCAAAAAGACTGTCCTGCCTAGAAACCCAGCTTAGGAAAATTCAGAGAAAGTTACTCATGGTCCTACCTGTGACAAAAGAAGTGATCTAGGTTGATGTCCAGGAGCAGGGCTCTGTGTGTATGGTGTTTTTTGTCTTTGACCCTCAGCCTCAGAGGGACCGATAAAATACAGCCAGTGCTTGCCTTGAAGATTCTTTTCCAGCCACCCAGAAACCAGGTCTCATTGGCCAGGATGTTTTTGTTTCATTTTGTTCTCTGTAATATGGACAGGGAGCAGAAGATCTTTCAGAGTTTTTCTACACAAAAAACTTTCAAAATTGACTTTTGGTTCTTTTTTTTTTTTTTTTTTTAGTGAATTAGACTCTTTGGAAAAGTTAGAGGCTCTTGTCAGAGTACAGGGGCCTCCTTTCACCCTAAGGCTGAGTCTGCATAATGGTATTTCCTGGAAACTTGTGTCACCACTGTGTGCTTTCCTGGTGGTCCACCTGCATGGTCCCATGGGCCTGCCTGGTTTATAGGTGACTTCTCTATAAGCTGTACCACTGCTCATCTCTCTTCTGTAAGAATGTCAGAATGTCCTTGCAACTGACACTTGCACCCTGCTATTTAAAGAAAACTTTCTGCTACTTTTTAATTGAAGAGAGACTTATCTAGGTTTATGATGTTCCTTCTTTGCCCACAAAGAGACAGAGTGGCCTGGCTGGGACTGAGGGCCTGCAGTATTCTCTGGATGGCACCCACTCTGATGGGACCCTTCCGGAGCCTCTCTTGTCTTATATGTGAACTACAGACTCTGCTTGGGTGTCTCATTTTATTTGTTGCTTCCTGTCATTGTGCTGCTAAACAGCAGGAACGGGATGGAGTTGGGGATTCAAGGCCACAGGTTCCTGAGAACCCCAGTGAGGGCAGCTGGATTTAGGACATACTGATCCCCACAGAACAATTTCTGGGAGGATCCCAGGCCCGTGTCTGCCCCCTGTGGCTTTGTTGCTGCCATGTGACTGTCTCATTCCCTCCCTGCTGGTTCCCTCTCGAGTCTCTAGTGCCCCTCAGGGCAAATGACCACCAGCAGCTTCCTTCCTTCAGAGAGATACCACCTACCACATCAGAGTTACAACAAAGCAGGAAAAAGATAGATACACTGAACCACAGCCAAATTAAAAACTTTAGTGCTGAAAGCATTACCTTCAGAGACGTAAAAAGATAGCCCACAGAATAGGAGACAAATAAATATATATATATGTATGTATATGTATATATGAAATGAGACTCATTCAGAAGATAAAAATAACTATTGTTTCTTAGTAATAAAACAACAAATATCCCAATAAAATAGGGAAAATACCTGAATAGGCATTTTCACCAATGATAATACCTAAGTGTCCAGTAAGCACATGGAAAGATCCTTAACATCAGAGGTAATTAGAGGCATCAAATCAAAACCACAGAGAAATACCACTTGATGCCCACTAAGATGTCTAGAATTTTTTTAAAAAAAGGACAAGTGTTGGTGAGGAGGTGGAGAAACTGGAACCATCGTACATTGCTAGTGAGAATATAAATGACGCAGCTCTTTGGAAAAGCGGCAGTTCCTCAAAAAGTTAGTGAAAAGTTAAGCAGAGAGTTCCCATATGACCCAGCAGGTCCACTCTTTGGTATATACTAAAGAGAAATGAAAACGCATGTCTTCCCCCAATTTGAACATGAATGCACGTTAGCATTATTTATAATAGCCAAAGAGTAACAGCCAACTGATGAATGGATAAACAGAATGTGGCATACAATGGAATATTGTGTGTTGTGATAATCTAATGGCATATTATTCCTCAATGCAGAGAAAGTGAAGTACTGATGTATGCCACAAACGCATTTGGCCCTTGAAAACATGTTGAATGAGATTAGCCAGTCACCGAAGACAACAGTAATTACTGTGTGATTGGATGTATATAAAGTTAAATAGGCAAATTCTCATCAGAAAAGTAGATTAGCGATTGCCTAGGACTGGGGTCTAGAAGGGAGTGGCATGAAACTGCTCTTGGGTACAGGATTCAGGGAGACTGGAAATGTGTTCTAGAATTAAACTGTGAGCATGGTTGTACTCGGTATAAAAACCCTGAAGTGTAGACATTAAATGGGGGAGTTGTGTGCTTAAGTGAATTCTGTTGTAATAAAGTTGGTTAATAAAAATAATCTTTGAACCCACATTGCACATTCATGGAGAAGGAGCTTGACCCAGCTTATATGGTGCCAACCACTGTACCCAGAGTTGAGTTCTACTTTAAGAATGCGGGCTGCCAGAAAGACTGAGACCGCATCACTGACCAAGCAGGAAGGCAAAGAGCTGGACAGAACATTGGGTGTCTGTGTATGAGAAAACATGGTATTAGGATTAAAGTAAAGAAATGCCTGTGAATCGTTTGTTGGAGTGTGTGGCGTACCATAGGTAATGACTCTGATGGCCACGTCGGTGTCACTCTTTACTTTGGGGAGAATCATAGAAGACATACAAAATTTAGAGCTCAGAAAATAATCAGGCAGGGAACTTAAGCTAAGGGAACCTACAGAGAAATGAAGGATGAAAGTTTGTTTAGCTCTGTCTTCTCATCTGAAACTTGGAAGGCAGCGGGTGGGTGGGTGGTTGCTTAAGTGGGATACATTGTACCTTACATTTTTAAATCTATAGATTTGAAATCATTTTATATATAGACACCATCTCTTTTACCGCCCAGTAGTAATTTATATCCTCCATTGTCTGCTTGCATGAAGATTTATGCATTTCTGTCTGTAATTTATTGTCACCATTGTGTCTTCTTGCTGTTTACATTGCCTGTTAAATGCCCCTCTGCCCAGAGGCCTTCCCGTGGGGTAGGCAGGCATTAAGGCATGGTAACGATGTGAGGCAGCCGTGCTCCTGGTATACATCAAGTCTAGAATTAGGTATTTGTTTGCCAGTGGGTTTAATCTGGGAGTTTTTCAAGGAATAAGCATCCCTAAATACATTGAACAAGATTTTCATTTTAAAAATAGTTTTTCTTAATATTATTCATCCATCTGTTGATGGACATATAGGCCACTTCCAAGATTTTGCTGTTATGAATTATCCTGCTATAAATATGGATATGCATACATCACTGTAATATGATGTCTTTAACTTGTTTAGAATGATGCCTAATAGGGGTTGTGGTATGCATACACAACAGAGTACCTCTCTGCTATGAACAATAATAAATTTGAGTCATTTGTAGGATGGATGGAAATATCACCTGGCTTCTTTTATATGAGAATCCCACAGTCTAAACAAATTAAAGAGCAAAATAAAAGATAGACAGTAGGAAACATGGAGTTTGATCTTTTGCAAATGGGAAGGAGGCCAAGGGATGGAGGGACATAAAAAGAACGATGTGTCATGTGCACGTACCAGTTCCGCACAGTGAACGTAATCATGACGCGGCACAAGCATGTACTAACGAAAAGCAAAGGGTGGGCCCTCTCAGAGGCACATCTCAGTTCAAAACTGGGGAAGTACAAAATCAAAACGGGCTTTACTCCATTAAATTTTCATTAAAATTGCTGGCAGAGTTAAAAAATATAGGGTCAAGTGTTAAGGGACGAGAGCTGATTACAATGGTCCCTCCTTATCTGTGATTTAGGTTAGTCATGGTCAGTAGTAGTCTGAAACTGTTAAATGGAAAATTCCTGAAATAAAGAAGTTACAAGCTTTGAATTGCATGCCATTCTGAGTTATGAAATCTTGTGCCATCCTGCCTAGAATGCAAATCATCTCTCTGCCAGTTTATCCATGTTTTATACTCTACGTTCATGTAACTTTTGTTATAGCATTTTATTAGAAAGTGTTCTGTTTTCTTATTAGTTTTTGTTATTGATCTCTTACTATATCTAATTTGTAAATTAAACTTAACCATATATATATATTATATATATCATCATTTTGTATATAAGGTGTTATGGTTGATACATTGTGTCAATTTGGGGAGGCTAGAGGTTTGGCTAAGTGACTCAGCAGGAAGCCAGGGTGCTTACCTTGTACACATCCTGAGCCTGTGGAAGAGGAGGGCATGGAGATTATGTGAGAGCTACATGTTCCCTGGGTGGGGGTAGCCTGTTTACAGTGTAAGGGAAGGAGAGAGGCTACTTCCCCACCATTCCTCCCTTTTGCTCTGGTTGTTTTTGCTGTGCTCTGCTACCATGAATGTTTGCCCTCTGCCATGTGCCACTCTGCCTCTGAGCCAGCCAAGTATGGACTGAAACCTCCACAAACTGTGAGCTACATAAACCTTTCTTTCCTTCATTTTGGGCATTGGGTATTTTGTCTCAGCAACGAGAGAAAAGTAACTAAGACATAAGGGAAAATCATAATGGCACTTTGTACCACCTGTGGCTCTAGGCATTCACTGGGCATTTTGGAATGGATAATGGGGGATTATCTTATTTTTATTTTATTTTATCTTTTTTGGTCTGTTTTGAGACAGTCTCAACTATGTACTTCAGGCTGGCCTTGAACTCATTTTGTAGCCCAGGCTGGCCTCAAACTCGCAACAGCCCTCCTGCCTCAGTTTCCTGAGTGCGGGAATTATAGATGTGCACCACCACGCCTGACTTGGGCTATTTTATTTTTAGATGGCTTTTCTCTTCTTCCCACTTCTGACTTTATAAGAAAGGAACAATATACCTATTTTGTGTATTCAAAAAGGGACACGCTAGAATTGCATGCTGCAGGTGGGCTTCCTGCCCGATGTTTGATGCCACTTGAGATTAATTCGATGGATAGCACTTCCAAGACCAGCTGTTTCTGCCTTGTGACACAGGCAGGAGAGGAGCTGTAACACCATAAGCAGTGTCCTCAGCAGGCACAAAGCAGGGAGAGCCTCGCTTAGGCAGGAGCAGCTTTCCTAGAATCCAGGAGGGGCTCTTCATGCATCAGTCCCAAACTGGGGCGTGTGTCACCAGTAGTCAGTCGCTGCTCGCAAGGTACAGAGCATGGCGAGCAGCCTGAGCCACGAACTGCTGCTGCTGGCTGGAAGTGTGAAAGGGATCCTTTCTCCCAGAACCTTTTCTCTCTGCAGAGGGAATAAGCCGCAGCTGCATTTCTGTGCAAAAAGGCACGCCTAGTCTCTGGGGAGGCATTCTGCTCATTATTCTCACAGAATGCATGTATGTGTGTGCGACACGATACAACCTAAAAAGTAACTGCCTGTAGGAAGGCTAGGCCTGAATTTGGTAGGAAGATGACTCCTTGTGGGAGGGGACCTCAGCCTGTCTCTAGCCCACTCCTACCTCCTCATTATCCCAGTTCCCTCTGCTATGGGCAGACTCAGTCTGAGGACCTTCACAGAGTGAACGCCCACAGAACCTTCGAGCCCTCTCTGGCCTCGGTGGAACATTAGCAGCAAAGGGGTAGGAGCCACTGAACACGCAGTGAACTCCAATACAAACTGGCCAAGTGACCTTGAGCTCGTTCCTTGCTGGGTAGATGTCCACTCATCTGTAAGACTGAACGATCATACATTGTCCCAGCTGCCCTCGAGGAACGGCTGTGGTGTTAGATGAGAGTGCAGATATAAAGGGTCGCCCACATTTGGGACTAAGGAACTGACGGGAAGCTCCTGGTTCCTGCAGCAGGCTCATTCTGCTCGGAGCCGTCTGATTCCCAGCTTTCTGCTCGGCATGTTGCTTTCATGCTACAACAGAGGCCTACGAGCAATTATTCCTCCTGTATCCCTGATGTCTTGGCAGAGGGTATTGGGATGAGAGTTTCCACAACCGTGGATGTGTGCAATTTCAAACACTGTGCAGTGTCTCAGGAGCGGGTCGGCCAGGAGAGATGTAAAATGTGTTATGCACACGTACCGATTCAGGGCTCAGGAGTTCTGTGTGCCTCTGTTAAGGGACAGGGAACAGTGCTGAGAAAAGCCCATCGCCCCCTTTGCAGCCAACCTTGCCTTTGAGTCAGGGCAGGTGGTCTGGAAGACTCAGGTCTTTAGGAGCTGATCCCATGACTGAGACTAGGGCCAAACAGGCCCTGGGACAGTGTATGCAGAGTCCTCCCTGTGTAAAACTGCTTGCTGAACATGAATAGAATTTATGCCTAGTTTTTAAAATTCCATTCTCGGGGCTGGGGATATAGCTCAGTGGAATAAGCGCTTGCCTAGCAAGCGCAGGGTCCTGAGTTCGATCCCCAGTACCGCAAAAAAAAAAAAAAAATTCTGTTCTCTTAAGGGGGTCCTTCTGTACTTCTTACAAGGCTGAAAGTTGGGTGCGTCTCAGGCACAGGGCTACAGCACCCCACCAGCAGTGGTTGTCAGCAGGACCTTGGGTGGCATTCCAGCTCTCCACCCTTATGAAACCGGCAGAGCTGATTCCTGGGCCTCTGATGGCTCCATGAACCCAGGTGCCCGATTCTGTCCCGAGACTTAAGTGTGGGAGTGATGTTATCATCTCCAGGCTGGAGTATTTAACTGTTGGCATATGATCATTCAGAGCATTCTTGCCCTCTGCATGGCTGTGCCAGCTTTAGGGATCCTGGCCCAGAGTGAGGGGCCACAGAGCACAGACCTCAGCTGACCATAATGACTGCTTTGCATGAGTGAGACATAAGCAGTGTGGGTCTGAACTAGGAGGGTATTGACTGGTCTCTTCCTTATCCTGGACTGGTGCTTTTACTGCTTTGATTTTTGTTTTTTAGGGTTTTTTTCTCTATATATTAGAATCAAGCCATCATGATAATTTCTCACAAATTATTTTCCAAAATTCCCAGTTAGGAATTTTTTCAGGCATTCCCAAGTAAACAAGTAGCGTCCCTTGACCAGGGTCCAGGTGTCACAACAGGCAGGAATCGGGACAGATATTGCAGGAGATTCAGATTTACAAAAGCATTCTGAAAGCTAGAAAGCTCTGTAAAACGATGAAGCTGGAAACTTCCCAAGTTATGTTTCATAATGTTAAAATACATGCTCCATTACAAAACAAAATTAGACTCTTTGATCCAGTAAGCTTGGGCAATGTGTATTGTCATTTGTTCTTAAAGATGTATGATGCCCATTGGTGTACCAGAGACTCTGAGAAGACCCCAGCATGGAAATGAGTCACCCAAGTGGAATCCACTCTTCCTCAAACTGGTCTGACCAAGCATGTCCTCCCTTACCCTGACTTCTGTGTCCATTTTTCATGCTCTGTGTTTATGGGGAGGTCAGTATATGAAATGTGGGATTTGGCTGACCTTGGAAACACCCTGTTTCTTCATGTCAAAAAGCTGTGTGGGAAATCATTGACATGGTACGCATTATTACCTGGTCAGTTTCTTTTCTAGTCTTCAAGCAACAATTTATTGAGTTCTTACTGTGTACAAGGCTAACTCTGTGGGGGGTGAGCGGAACACTCTGGTCATGTACTTACATGTATCCAGGCTGTTTTGTTGCCTTTAGAATGCAGCTCTTGCACTGAGCACATGCCACATACGAAGCTCGTGTTCCCTGGTGTGTGAAAAGTGGTAGTTTACCTTACCTGTATTTGAAGTTGGGTTCTAGAAGTAGCTGGGGTGCTTTGAGACTTGAGACTCTGGTCATGGGGTCGTGAGAGTGCATGTGATGTGCTCATCCACGTGTGTATGGAGAAGCTCAGTATCCTTAGAGTGACAGCTAAACTCCCGTGTCTTAGCGGAGGTTTATCACTTGTAACGCACAAGGCCAAGGTGCTGAGGGCCAAGAGTGCCTGGGCCCTGGAGCCTGGGGCTCAGACTCCCAAAGCTTGCTGTGCGGTTGATGGATCTAACCTTCATTCTTGCCGTTGTGTTGCCCACATGGTGACATTCGAAAGGGGGCTGTTGTTGGAGAGAGCAGCGAGTGGAAATGGGGCAGGGCGTTGGGCACTTTATAGTGGCGAGTCCAGCTGTCCGACCTCTTGGACTTCTTTTGATTTTGGCCATCAGTGGGAGAGTTCTTGGGACCCCAAAATATGCTCCCATGTGGCAATTCTTCTGGAATTTGTTCAGGCACAAAAGAATGAGACGGAAAATTTTTCCCTGATTCCGGAAGTGGCTTCAGAACTTGTGTTTGCTAGGGAGGTGCTATTAACTATTACAGGAAATCTCTCCCCAGGCTGTTTCTTCTCTCCTCCAGCAAGGGCAACTGTAAATGAGACAGTCATTTAAATTTTGTTCCATTTTGGTTCGAATTACCTCATGGTGGCTGATGTGGCCATGAGGAAGACGCTGATTGCTGAAGGCAGTTGATGCCATGACTCTGCCCATCCTACAGGTCAGCGTGATGGACTGGGGGCCCCCGGGGAGCATGCTGAGAGCGTGGTTGGGCTGCCTGCGGATAGGTCCGGCTGGAACATTGTAGTTGGCATGGAGCACTGACTTAAGGAGTCTGGGGAGACTCATGTGGTGTGTGTGAAGGGCGAGGCTAACACTGTAGAAGCTGAAGTCCCACTCCCTGAGCATTGCTATCTTTCTTCAGGGTCCCCCTAAGGGCTTGTGCAGCCCCTTGGGGGTGTGAGCCTCAGCAGTGACTAGCATGGACTCCTCACTCTGTCAGCCCTGGCTCCAACTCTGTCCCTCTCTCTTTCAGGTCCCCATGGGTAACCCAGCCAGGACAGGTTCTGACCCATCTCACCCTTGCTGGGTCAGATGAACGCATGAATAGCTGGCTGACTGTGTGAATGAAATGCTAACTTCAGCTGGAAAGGCCGAAGGGAGAAGCAGGTTGTCTGAACCCCAGGGAATGTGTGTGTGCCTGGGCCAACTGCCTGCAGTGACACCCTGGCCAGCTTGCAGCCTCAGGCAGATGGCTAACACGTGTGCCCTGTGTCCTTCACTGAGACGGGTGTTGTGAGGGAGAGGAAGGCACCTCAGTACCACCGTTTAACAGCAGCTGGAGCCAGTGAGTGGTGGAGAGTGTGTTACTCCTGCTGCTGTGGGTGTTGCACATGGATGCACTTATGCACAAAATCACACCGTACATGGCATACACACATGTACCACACAGTATGTAACATACCCACACAAACACGCCACAGATACCATCTTCATCCGTACATATACATACAACATGCATCCACATATACACACATACACATACAGACACAGACACACTGCACACCCACATACACACACATTTCACCTCCAAAGGTTATATCACGTACACAAACATACCCAACAGACATATATCCCACCATGCATGTATCTCTCACTCCACACAGACACATCCCCCGAACACGTGAATGTCAGGGCATGTGCATTCACATATGCATAGCAGATTGCCACCACATGCCCACACACAGTCGAGTCGATCAGAGGATCCCAGGAACCCATTTGCTTACTCATCTCTCACTCTGTTGCCTCTTCCCATTCCTACTGTCCTGTTGTAGGTATCACTGTCTCTGCTTGCCCAGAAATACTACTATCTTTTCTACCAAACATAATTTAAATTTCCTGTAATGGCAGGGCCTGAGGGAGAAGGTTGAATCCTTGTTTTTCTCTGTGCTGCTGGTCTGCATGCATTGTATTCTCCTTGCTGGCTCAACCTGCTCTGGGGCTGCTAATACAAGAGTTATCCCATGCACAGACTCATGGTTCAGGCTCAGCAGCAGGGCTTTGCACCTCACTGCATGGAGCCTCTTCATCAGACAGTCCCTGCTTCCTTCCCCTCTGGGGTGTCCTGGAGGGCTGTGATACTCTTGGGCAGAGAAATCTGTGCTGCGTGGAAATACTGAGAGAAGAGAAACTGGCTTCAGGTGGCAGTGTTGAAGTGCCTGGGCTCCAAAGTTCATCCAGAACCTTACTAAAATGTTCAGTCATTCTGCTTCATTCACTATAGCAGCAGAATGGCTGGCCACTGGCTTTCTACCTGTTGAGCTAGTTATTGTTTCATTGCTTGGGCTGCCGTAATAAAGCACCGTAGACTGGATGGATTAAACAAGACATCTACTCACTCTCTGCTGTGGAGTCCAGAAGTCCCACATCCAGGTGTGGCAGGGTTGCTTCCTGGTGAGCTCTCTCTGCTCAGCTTGCAGAGGGCCATCTGCTGCCTGTGTTCTCACATGGCCCCTGGCCCGTACACACCTGCAGAGTGAGCACTGTCCAACCTCTCGTCTCTTCCTCAAGGGACAACAATCCTGTTAGCTCAGAATCCCACCCCATGCTCTCATTTAACTGTAGGTACCTCCCTAAAGGCTTTGTCTCCATACAGTCCCACTGGGGTTAGAAACATGGAGGTAGACAGTCTATCTGTAAGAAAGGTGGGGTGCGGATGAGGTCCTGCTGCCTCTTCAGGCTGGCTCCTACAGGAGAATGAAGCAGAGCGCGTGGCACGCTCTGGCATCCTTACAAGGGAAGTGCACCAGGCTTTTGTACATCTAAGTTCTAAAACATGTAAAGCAACATGTAAACATGTAAAGGCCTTTGTAAATGTGCATAGTGTCTTGAGGCTGGGACTGAGCAGGACTCACTCACAGGCAGGTGGGGTGCAGGAGGAGGAGTCATCCGTGCCCAGGCTGGACCCATGAGTCAGGCTCCCTCTTCTGTTTCCACAGAGACCGTCTCACAAAATGCTTATCCTGGGCTGGGCTCCTGACAGTGCCCATCTGGACAGGAATGAGCGCTGAGTGCATGACTGCTGTCCGTTGGATCTCAGGAAGTGCAGTGCCCTGCCCAAGCTCTTGGGACAGAAAGGCAGTTTTGCTCAAGTGGGAAAGTGGTTTAACCATTTTATTTCTTTGCTTTGACAGTTTATCCTGACATTTGCTGTGGACTTGACCATCCTTGAATTATTTTAATTGAAATTTTGTGAAGGATATTTGAATTTTTTCTTTCTTTTTTTTGCATGAGAGTTGTACCTTATCATCCATTTATTAGCTCAGTTGTGTCACAACTCTTACATATTTGGGATTTCTTGCTTCCATCCCTTATATAAAAGCCTATATGCTGTTCGAGTAGTTAACAACAAGAGCAGACACAGCAAGGGCACTGATAGGCAGGGAGGATTTGTGGGGGTCATTTAATACAGAAGTAGCGTCCTGGTAACAGAAGCTGTCGGAACTGGGGTGATTTTCTCTAGATTCTTGGGAAGAGTTCAGGGGAAAAGGCAAAACTTGAGATTGTAGGTAGCCTGTGAGGGTCCTACTGCTCTCTCTCTCTGTGTTTTTATTTACTAATTTTGGTTTATGATTGCGTGTCCATTTCACTTGTATAAGAATATAAAATATAGAAGGTTACTTATTGAGAGATGGACTCCAGTGGTCTCTGTGGCTAGACTTAAACCATGGCAGGTGGGCAGGTGCTACCTGGCTATAGTGCCAGCTAATGGCCTCAACTCACCGTGCCGACTATAGGCATTTGCCGAGCTCTTCATCTGTACGTCTGTTGAGAATGGAGATGCAGATCTGGAATGTCAGCTCCCCAGTCATTTTAAGCCCAGATAAGACTGGGAATGTTTTTGCCTTTTCAGCTGCAAGTCTTCTGGGCAAACTACTGTGCAATTTAGAGGCAGTCAGAAAATAACATATAGGAGCTTAATAATAGGAGCATAAAATTAGAATAAAAACACTCATTAAGCACATTCATAAATGGTAATGACTTGTAGTAACTCCTTATCACTCATGTGGACAGCCACATACCCGTGAGCCCTTTCCCCTTGCGTGTGTTCTGTGTGTATGAATGTGTGGCTGTGTGCATGAGGGAATGTACACCACCCAGGAGACTGTGTCTTGGGAGAGAGTGGCAAAGAGCATACCGTTCAGAAGTGAGGGACCCTTCTCCAATCCATAGCTAGTGTGGGCAAGTTAGCAACTTTGAGGCTCAGTTTCACCTGCAAAATAGGAGTAACACTGACCCTGCTGAGCTTGTGTAGGGGTTTGATGAGGCAGTGTTTATAAAATCACCACTATATTGCTTGGTGTGTAGGCATTGGCAAATAAGAGAAAATGGAATTGCAGAGAATTGAATTGGCTGAGCCTCGAGTGGTCTCCAAGTGAGAGAGAAAGGAGGCTGGGTGCCACATACGGATAAAGAGCACCCCCACTTCTTGGAAAAACAAAGGCACACACACGCCTATGATGATGGGAATTGGGGTTAGGAAGGGTTGGCTGCAGTGCTGCAAGGACTCTGCAGCCACGTCACCCAGAGTTCCAGAGCACACATGCAGAGCCAGCTCCTCAGGGGCAGGACTAGAAAGACAGTGAAGTCTTTGCAGTGAGAAATGCAGGTCTCCCAGTTAAACATCCACATGGGATTAGAAAGTGCGTGGTGGTCATGCCTGTTGATAAGGTATTTTGATAAGTTATCTCACAACAGTTGTCTTAACAATAGGAATTGTCTTCTGTATGTGATCCTCGGACAGGAGACTTACATCCTGATATGTGAACAAAAGATGGAGGCTGGAGGATGGGATGGATTCTGAGCCCAGAGTGGCCACTTTGGGTGCTCTGTGCCTGTGTAGCAACTGGGCTCTTCAGGGGGGTCTGTGTGGAAGGATATAGTTTTGGTGGAAAATGTAATAGGTCTTTCAATCACAGAAGCCTTGAGTGCCTGGTTCAGTATATTAAACATATTAAATTGAACTTGATCCATCTTCCAGTGGATATAAGACGTTGGCTGACTTGGGCTCCTCTTAAATGTGTTGCTGGTAAAACTGACAGACTGATTCATGAGAAAATCTCTCATTGGTGCACCTGGGCTTCTTTATACTCCTGAAAGGCACATAAATGAGACTCCAGGGAAAAGTTCTTGTCTAGAGATGCACCAATTACTGAAAGAGGAACCGTGCACTTCTCAAATAGAATGAGACGTAGAAAATTGTGTTAACACAAGCAAAAATCTTTTCCAAACTTCTAACAGTAGAAAATGATCTCAGTTCCCTGGACCAGATGAATCTCAAGAGGTTTAGGGATTGGACACCCATAAGATTTTTGCATAAAGCAATGTATAGTTTTATGG
Source organism: Dinomys branickii (assembly GCA_004027595.1). Lineage (NCBI taxonomy): Eukaryota > Metazoa > Chordata > Mammalia > Rodentia > Dinomyidae > Dinomys > Dinomys branickii. The sequence continues at coordinate 100,712 of PVLD010003619.1, forward strand.
CTGTGGTCATAACAGATTAGTTAGAATGTAATTCCTAAACTTGTAGAAAATGTTCAAGTCTCTAAAAATAATTTCTGTTATATTTCCATATAGAAACTTTCTTGCAGTTTGTTTTAGTAATATGACAACGCTATGGGGAATAATTAATTGCATGAGTTTCTGTTGTTCCTGTTATTGGCTTTGGAGGAGGGGGTCTTGAGACACCTCTTTTGTCTCTGGGACGTCAGCCTTACAAAGGGGTGTTGGCCATTTAGCGAGCTCCTGAAGTGCCCCTTCTCTTCCCTTTCCAGCAGTTACGCTTACACTCACTTAGACTTCGGTGAAGGCACAATGTGATATCATTGAGTCTCACGTTTTGCTAAGTATAGATAGATCTGTTGGCTCCTCCACACGCCCCTTGCTAGAAACATGACCATTTGGGAAGTTACGTACTTCTGCTCAGAGGGATCTGGTCATATTTTCTCTGCTCCTGTGCCTGCATGGACAGGGGAAGGTATTGAGAGAGACACAAGAGAAGAAGCACCTGTATTTTTGGAGCACTGACTGACTAGATGTCAGCCCAGTGCACACATTAACCGTTTCTGTATACAGGGCCCTGCAAGGCATGCAGCATCCCATACATTCAGTGAGTACCAGGGAGAGCCCTGTGCCAAGCACTTTGCAGGAGCCTGCCAGTGCCACTCCCTGCTCAGCTGTCTGACTTTTCTAGGTTAGCAGATTGCCTGCTCCTCCACAGAAATTTTTGGTTCATCAGAAACCAGACTTTCATGCTCCTGCTTGTGCCCATTCAGCTCCCAGGCTGGTTGGACCGCTGTAGGGCCATCCTTCAGCTTTTGAGCTGGTCCTAGATACCCTCTTGAAGCTAACTCAGCCTCCTCTTACTCCTCAGGAGCCATGTGGGGGTCGGGGTGGTGGTGAAGAGGCAGGGAGATCAATGCCAACAGCAGCTCCTGGTCCTTTTTTGGTTCAACACACCCAGCTGGCTAAGCAGCCTTTGCCCACTACGCTTGGGAAATCACTGTGTGTTGTGCTCATTACTTTGTCTGTGATCAGTTTTGTGCACATTGCCAGCAGTTATCTGAGAGCTCACAAAATCACTTGGCAGAACTTCAGCCAAAGTGGCCTATAACCAACACAGGATTTTCCCCAGGTGAGTGGGGTTGAAGCATCTTATCCATTCTCATGGATGCCTCAGCAGCGTGGGACCATGTTTGTGGAGCCCCAAGAGGAGACTCCTGCAGACAAGAAGGGTTTCTCAGTGTCCCTCCTCCCAGCCGAGCCCTAGCATGAACACAGCCTCAATTCCTGAGCTCTGCTGGCACCCTAAGCTTCTGTCCACAGAGGGGTATGGTCGGGAGGGGCTGGTCATAGGGAGGCATGCCCAGGAAGGAGGGCAGTCTTCCTAGGTCCCTCCTGGGAGATTCTGATTTAGTGGGTCAGACCCTTTCTTGGTTGCTAAGAATGCATTTTCATTGATTTGTTTTAATGGATTTCACATAGATCTTTGTTTTTATTATTGGCTTTGGAGAAGGGAGATCTTGAGAAACCTCCAGTTGTCTCTGAGGTCAGGTCCAGGTTGTGGTTTTAAGGCTGCAGCCCTACAGCTTTTCTCAAGCACACTTTGTAGCAATGGAAAAGCAGGGAGAAGGGCCGCCCGCCTCACTCTTATTAACATTAAATTACATGAATTGACCTCAAGCAAGACCAAGTGTGTTTTATCTCATATCCCAGTTACACACCCCTTCTCTCCAGCTGAGGGATGCTTCAGACTCACCCCTACTAAGAAGTTTAAGCTTGTCTGCTGCTGTCACCCCCTTGATCAGAGCCAGGTCTCTGGAGCAGAGAAATTCAGTTGGGTTATACTACTTTTGGTTGAGAAACTATTATTTATGTCACCGTGTGTCTTTTTTAAAATTAAAGTTTTTAAAATTTTACATTGACAATATTTGTACACATTTATGGAGTGTAGTATGATAATTCACTACATGCATACAGTGGTATAGCAATCAAATCAAAGCAGTGAACATTTCTGTCTCCTTGAACATTTATCATTTTGTGGTTGGGAACTTCCAGACTTCTCTAGTTATTCAAAAATATGTCATAAACTGTAGACTGTAGTTACCCAACTGTGCCACAGAACACTGGAGTGAATCTCTCCTGTTTAACTGTATTTTGGTGCCTATTATGCATCTTCTCTAAGTTACCACTGTCTTTTCACCTTGGTACTGGAGTCACGTGCACAAGTGCCTTGTTCTCAGATGGCCCAATGACTGCTGAAGCTGTGGACACTTTCCTGAGAACAGAACTTCAGGTGACAGACCTCAGCCAGCCAGCCTTTCAAGTGATAATTAAAAGAGTGTGACTTCAGCCAGGGGGCTCAGCAGCACAGATAGAAGAGAAAGTGTAGTCTAAACTCCCTGTAGATTTCCTGCTCCCTAAGGGACAGGATGGCCTCTTAAGGGGGATGGTGGGTGCTAACCCTTGCTCTACCCTGTGTTCTCAGTAGGACTAAAGAAAGTATCCCTCAGCATCCTGGGCAGTTGGGTTGCTATACAGAGTGCTCTGTGGATGGTGTATTCAGAGCTGAACCCGAGCCATTGGTGTCTTAAGGACAATCAATAACAAGCACCACACACAGTACAGTTTTTAAGGAATATTTTGTGAATGGGGAAGAATTGAAAGGAAAATGCCATTTTAGCAAATGGCCTTTTATTATTTTACAGTTCATTTAAGGATTTTGAAGTGATGTGGACTGATGTGGAAAGATGTTTTTATCTTTGTGTTCTGAGCAGCAGGCAGTGGGGCATAGAAACAAGACAAAATGTGGGCTGCAATTTAAAACATGACAGCACCAATCTGTTGTTTGATGTTGAATGATCCGGTGACTTGGACCACTCTGAGCTCCCATCTTCTCCAGAACACGATCGGTGGTTATTACATTAGTGGCTTTCAACTGTATTATTTTCCTCGGCCTGGGAATGTTCTGCGCAAGTGAAGTCTTATGCATAAAAGGAGACAGACCTGTGGTTGATCCTTTGTCCCACAGGCCAAAGGTCAGAGCACTGGGACAGCCTGCTGCCTGTGTGATTTCCAGGCAGCCTCAGACTCCAGAGAACCAAGGAGTCTGACTAGCCCCCACGCTGTGAGCTACAACTTCCAGCCAGGGTTGAGTTCAAGCCTGAAGAATCTGAGCTGAAATAGTGTTTGTGGTATTTTTGTATCAAAGAAGTGGGAATTGCCTTGCAGAGACTGGGCAACAATGAAATAATTATGACTATATTTCTTACTTTTTTCTATAAAATGAGCCAATATATTAAAGAAAATGTGAGATATTAAACAAACCCCAAAGCATACTTAATCTAGCATCCCAAATGTGCTACAGTGGGGCTGAATTTTAACAACATATAATTCACCCCATAAATTGACTTCTAATGTGTCGGCATAATTTAAAATTGTGTAAGGTTGAATGTTACTATATTTTTTGTACGATTTCGTGTAAAAGCCACACAAAATAAAGAAAAATATGCTATTAGTACATGGAGCATATGTGATACTAAAGTGTATCACTTGTATATAAAATGTAGACAGACAGATTCTGTGCATCCTAACCCTATGTTGTGTGGATAGTGTCTCTTTGGACACAGATGAAAAAAAGTATATATATATCTATATCTATCTATCTATCTATCTATCTATCTAGATATATATATATAAAATGTATGTTATAATTGTATTTATAATAAATTTATTGTGTTTACTATAATATAAATATATAGCAACATATATTATGATAAATATATCCTATGATCAGGATTTAAAACCCTCTGTTTTTTTTTTTTAGTTTTGACTTGAAAGTCATTTAATAGTAGGTCTCATATTCTTTGTACATAACTGTCCTCACACAATTTAGCCTCAGAGAGTCTTAGTACCCACAAAGCAGAAGATTTTTTTCCTTTATTTTTTAAAGCGATACTTTAAAATGTTACTTTCTACAAAACTGCAGGAAGATGCTTCTGCTGGCTTAGGTGACAGTAGCTCCGTCCTTACAGCCCCTGTGCTCAGGACCCAGAAGGGCTAGGCATTCTGTTTTCAGAGGCATTGGAGCTTGGGCTGCCCACTGCCAGGCAGGGAGACGGGCGTCAGTGCCATCCCTGGCCCCGGTGGCCTTGTGGAGCAGAGCACCTGTCCTTCCATGGGGCTGCTGAGCTCTGTCCTTGCACCTGGCCTCTCTGTTGCGCAGGAGGGTGTGGTTGACTCAGCTCTGCCTGCCGCCCTGGGCTGGCACCGTCCCGCTTGTACTGAGTGTAGATGCTCCAGTGATTGTTCATTAGGGCAACTAATTGCAGTGTGGAATTTCTGCTTTCTAGAGGCTTCTGTAGAAACCTGATTCTGTTCTTTTTAAATGGCCGACTGCCGGGTAATGCTGTGCACTGGAAGGGTGGAAGGGTGTGTGTGTGTGTGTGTGTGTGTGTGTGTGTGTGTGTGTGTGTGTTCTCTGTTGGTTGTTGTTTCTCTGAGTACATCCCTGGGACCTGCAGGATCCAAAGGACACTTGCACATGGTGAGGCCACCAGGTCACTGGTGGGAAGGGGTCATCCTTTTGTGGATGCCTTGGCTCCTCTCGACAAGCTGCACAAGGAATTCCACCACACAGTGGTCAGGGGTCTTAGAATAAGCCCCTCGCTGGGACTCCTGGTGCTGGGTTGTGAGTTAGGTATAGTATTACCTTCCTGGCTACTGTCTCTGCTTAGAGGTCTTGGGTGAGAAACTTTTGTGACTTGGAGGGACCCTGAAAGGGAAGCTGACTGAGATCTGGGTCTGGCTCCATGCAGCTAGATTGGTGGCCTTGGGGACCTCCCAGAGGGTCTCAGCTGCCCCAGGAGTGATGGGGGACACCGACCACAGTGAGTCAGCAGGCAGCCATCAGGTGAGCTGGCTGCTCTGTCCCTACTCTGCATTGCTGGATACTGACTGTACTTCCTGAGGATCCCCCACCTTCAAACACAGAGTATGCTCAAAGCCCCATATCCTTAGTGTCAGGATCTGCTGAACACACAGGGATGGTATGACCTACCCCACCAAGATGAGACACAGGGGTGCAGAGTCCTCCTCTGCCAGACCCATGTGTGCTTTTCTTGGGAGACCCCAGGTACAGGCACACAGGACTGGGAGCAGACACCGGCCAAGCTTCTATGGGACCCCAGCACAGTTAGCCCGGCCTGGTTTCTGTCTCCCCTCCACCCCAGGTGTTTCCAATCTTCCCTGCCCTTCCCTGCTCACATCTAGGATAGCTGAGGCACAGAGCTGATGAGAGGTGTGGCTTCTTAAGGAGTGCTGTCCATCTGTCCGTCCATCGTTCACTTGGGACAGTGGGACATAAATACTCATGAAAAAAAGTACAGGTAACTCCATCTTCTGTCTCTGTCAGGGTAAGCACAGGAGCAGTGAGCACCCTGCTGGGTGAAGTGGAGTCAGTGAGAAGAAGAGACAGAGGCGGCCTCAAAGCTTCCTGTTGGAAGTAACCCCATCTTCAGGTATAAAGGATGATTAAACACAAATGAGGCAAAGAGAGAGAAGAGAGCATTGGTTTGTGCCACAGGCCCAGTGTGCAGAGGCCGGAAGACTGGAGAGGCTATGCAGGGCTGGTAGCTGGGGGGCTTCACAGGCCGAGTTCTGCATCAGCATTAGGAACATACATGAGTAACTGAAAACACTGATGGTTTATAAGCGTGTTCAGTGAATAGCATCCCCGGTGTGCTTCAAGAAGGCCCTTTCTGGAGCAGGTGGGAAGCTGCCCAGCTTCGTGGTTCACCTGAAGGGAAGTTTGTACCATGGTGGAGACCCATGAACTCCTGGGCCTCCTCCCAACAAGAGACGGTGCTGGGCTTGAACATGTGCTTAGGGTGCATTTCTTCTTCCTACCCTCGTATTAGCCTGTGTCCGCCCGTTGGGTCCTGTCTGCTTGCCTGCCTGGCTCCTGGATTTGAGTCCTTGGAAATGGTGGATGGATTGTATGGGGAGCTTCAGCCCCTTGAATTTCCCAAGCCCACCCCTTCAAGCACACAAAGGGAGTGTAGTAGGATCAGTGGATAAGTGGGTACGTGGGTGGATGGATGGATGGAGGGCGAGTGATGGGTGGATGGGTGGACGTGTGGATAGACAGATGTATAGGTGGCTGTAAGTGGATGTTTCAAGGGGAGGGAAAAGACACTAGACTTAGATCTGAGTCATTTTTCTATCACTTCCTGTTTTCCCTTGAGCAAATAATTCCATCACTCTGGGTCTTACTTTTCTCTCATTGCTGGGACAAGATACAGCCAAAATTAAAGAAGGAGGTGTTTATTTAGCTCACAGTTTGTGGAGGTTTCAGTCCATACGTGGCTGGCTCCAAGGCATGGTGGCATAGTGAGGGGCAACTGTTTGTGGCAGCGGAAGACAGCAAAAGCAACAAGCACACAGAAAGGGGGCAAGCAGCCTCTTTCCCTCCCTTAAGTTGTATGCAGGCTCCCCACCCACATCATCTCCCCACCCTTCTCTTGCACAGGCTGAGGACATTTACAAAGTGAGGCCCCTGGCCACCCACAGAGTCACTTTGTTAAACTCCTCAAGTTGACAGAATGTATCAGCCATTACCCTCTGCTTCTCAATCGGTTCCTCTGTGAAGTGAGGCTGAGCATCTCTACCATAGAGTCATGAGGATGATGTGAGGAAGTGTAGTTTGAAGTATAAATGTCACCAAAGTACAAACTGATGTCCCTGTGCTCAGCAGACCCTGCATGTACCACAAGGCAACAGAGGAGCCCCTCAGTGCTAAGCATCAGCAAGATGGAGACCCCCTTGGTGGATACCCACAGCTCCCATGTGGTAAGCAGATATGGGGTCTTCTGTGCTTGTTTGATAGGGTGAGCTTTCTGCGTACACTGAGTGCCTTGCATTATTAATAACCATCTGGCCACAAATGCAGTGCATGTTCCTAGTATCACTGCCAGATCTCTGCCTGAATCACAGCCTCATGCCAGCCCACTCGCTCCCTGTGGTTTCTGATGTAATAAACACCCTCCCTGCTTTTGTGAATAAGGTGTGGTTCATGTGGACAGGTGCTGTGGCTCACCTGAAGGGAAGTTTGCACTGTGGTGGAGATCCATGACCTCCTGGGCCTCCTCCTGCATCTTCAGGCCCCAGGTCTTCACCAGCCTGTGACTTGGCCGAATGGAAACTCCATGTCCTGGATCAAGTAGCAGCTGACTGGGCATTGGGAGGAAGTAGGCTTGAGCCAGAAAGATCTGGACACCTGCCTATCTTAATAAGCTCTGGCTTCCATCACAGGATACCCCACACTGAGCAGTTTAAACAATAGACAGTTCTTTCTCGCAGGTCTGAAAGTCCAAGGTCGAGGTGCTAGTGGATTCAGTGTCTGGCAAGGGCTCACTTCTAGATCACAGCTGGATATCTTCCCACTGTGTCCTTATGTGACCTGTCTTCATTCATGCACATGGAAGGAGGGCTGAGACGGAAGGACAGAGGGAGGACGAGGACGGGACGGAAGGGGAGGGGCGGAGAAAGAGCAGAGAGAACATTAATCCCCTGAGGGGCCCCATCTTCGTGACCTCACTTAAACCTAATCACCTCCCAGAGGCCCCACCTGCATTGCTGTCACATCGAGGGTTAGGGATTCACCATATGGGGCTGGGGTCCCATTCAATCCATCACACAGCGCCAGGCCAACCCCTCGGGAGTCTGATAGTAGAGTATCTTGCTGCTGTCTCTGGGAGTGTTTTCTCATCCAAACACTGAGAATACAACCAGATAGTTCTGGGGCTACTGCCTGGATCCCGTGAGATTAGACCTGTCCATGCCCTGCAGACTGGCACAGCCAGGCTCTCTGTTCCTGTCAGACTCTGCTCTTCTGCCACATTTCTGCTGGTTCCACCCCAGTCGCGTAGGTCTGCTCTGCTAGAGGAACCGTCACACCAGCCTGACCTCTCCGAGCTTAGCACCCAGATGCCTGCTGTTTGCTCTGCTCACACAGTTCTTTCTCCAGACTGCCGTGTAGCTGCCTCCTTGCTATGGGGTCCTCCACTTGTGTCCCTCACCCCCAGAAGGCCTCCACAGCAGCCCCCACAGCCAGCCTCTCCCTTGGGCCCATCGTTCCCTGATGCATCCGTCTGCAATGTGTGCTGTCAATGTGACTGCTCATCCTCATGTGTACTGCCTCCAAGATCTCCAGACAGGTAGGGTCTTGAGAGCTGAGATGGCAGCTTTCTCCAGGCAAGGAGAGGTGCTCTTTCTGTCCAGCAGTGGGTTCCCCATGCACTGAGTTCTCATTAGTTGAAAGAAGGCCACTGTGTGTTGCCTTCCCCAGGGCTTGGAACACAGAACAGTATGGCAGATGCCCTGCTGCTTCCAAACTGTGAGTAATCAGAAGTCCAGGGAGCCTTGATGTCCACTACTGGCATTTATGGGCTTGGGGCATGCTTAATCTGGTTCACCCCCATGAGTGTTTAGTTCTTCCCTGACACCAGCAGGTGGAAATCAGCTCATACTACCCTGCACTGTCACTGCCAGAGGCCTCCTTGTTCACTGTACGTGGGCTTTTTGCTTTGTTCTGTTTTGCGTTGGTCCTGGTGATGGTGGTGCTGAGGGTCAAACCCAGAGGCTGTCCATGCTAATCTTGTACTCTGTCCCTGAGCCACACCCATCATGTTTTGTGCTTTGACTCTGTGCCCCTAGTCCACAAGCACAGGAATCTGTGGAGACACCCCCATTGCCACACCTGCGGCACCTGGACAGCCAGCTCAGAGTGAGCCTCTCGGCACTTGTGGAACAGAAGAGTGAGCTGTGCGCAGGGCAAAGAGTGAGCACCACCTTTACCTCAAGGACCTCGTCTGCGAATAGGACCACCTGTAGCTCAGCACTGCCGGGAAGACTGCAGACTGTCTGTTACAAACTGAATTGTGTCTCCCCTAAAATACATAAGTAGGAGTCCTAGTCTCTAATACCCTAGAATGTCATTGCATTTAGTGATAAAACTTTCAAAGAGGCACAGTTGGGCCCAGGCACCCATGGCTCCCACATTTGCAGGTTCTGTCCACCCCAGACCAAAGGATTTGAAAAAAAATTGCATCAGTACTGAACGTGTACAGATGTTTTTGTCGTTTTCCCTTAAACAATACAGTTTAACAACTTTTTACACAGCATTTACATTGAAATTAGATGTCAGAAGCTGACTAGAAACAAAGTATGCAGGAGTGTGTTGGGTTGGTCTGCTCTCCTGGGGCTGGGATGATAGGCCAGATGCCCATCATTTAAACTGGGAAAGATTTAATTGGGGTCGTGGCTTCAGAGCTTCCAGACTGTGCTCAGCTGGCTCCCAGGCAGACCCATCAGGGTGAAGAGCCTGGTGAGCAGTGATGCTTACTTCACAGTGGCCGGGAAGCAGAACAGGGTGGCATGGGGACCATCGAGGGAAAGGCTAAGGATGGGGTTTAGTACTCAAGGTCAGGGCACCGGGATCGACCTGACACACCCAGAAGTGTGCTTCACTAATCCGCTAGGCGTTTCCCAATCCAGTCATAATATCAGTCATGGTGGGCAATCACAGATGTGCACAGTGGCGTATATATGACTAGTGCACCATTTTATATAAGGAACTTGAGCATCCCTGAATGTTGGTGTCCACAGGAAGTCCTGGAATCAGTTCCCCTTGGACACAAAAGGTCAACTGTAATAATGTTACAATAATGCCATCTGGATGGGCCCCAGTCCTCCAAGACTTAAGTCTGTATGAGAAAAGAGAGAAACAGGTAGGGAAATGCACACACAAATAAATGACCATATGTGGATAGCTGTCTGAAGACACAGAAATAAGGCACCTATCTGTAACCTTGGGATAGCGTCCTCAAGAAAAATCAACCCTGCCTACACCCTGATCTTGGTTTTCTAGCCTGTAAAACTCTGAAAATTAATGTCTGCAGTTTAAGGGGCCACTGGGTCTGGGGCCTTCTGTATGGCAGCTCTACAAGGCTGATGTAGCATTCTATAACAAATATACTGGGGGGATCAAAGTACACATGCGTTCACTCTTCCTTTCAGTAGCAACAATAGGAGCAGGTCTTTGTTTTTGGAAGGGCACTTTAAATTTTGTCAACATGAGTCCAGATTTAGGACATAATGTAGGAGAGAAGGCAAGTAACTGTGTCTGAAGTATGTACCATGAGATTTTCATGCGTGACCCAAGAAATGGGGGCTGTCCATCATGCATCCTGTAAGAGGGAGGGGCTGGGCCCACAGTAGGGGAGAATAAGGCAAGCTCCTCATAGAGCTTCTCCTCTGGTGGGAAAACAGGACACAAGGATGGGACAAGAGAGCTAGGTGGGTGTCAGATGTCCACCCAAGCAAAGCAGGCCTCCCTGTGAGCCATGTGGAAAGGAAAACCAGGTGTGTTGGGCTCAAGTTCTTTTAGGGGGGCTCCCAAGACTGGGTCTGATGAGAGTACATTGAGCCTAAGAAACATGGTGCTATCAGAGTCTGGTTGTCTTGAGGCTTCAAATGCCCTGAAGTATCCAAAGGGTGAAACTCTCCTTCCAGCTGTGCCAACACATGGCCATGTGGCCCTGTCTGTGCATACCACACACCAGGGCTCAGATCCCCACCGTGATCTTGGAGTGATTTCACAGATGATCTCCAATGCTGAGGAATGGCAGGTGAGAACCTAGGTTGGAGAGTAGAGGAAAGGGACTCATGCTTTTAAAATGTACTTAGATATTCATGTTATGAGTCCTCTGAGGATAAGGAAGATTTTAAGAGCTGTGGGATATATCAATAAATTGATACTGGCTTTAGGAATTGATGACTTTAGAGGTTGAGATTATCCAGAGTGGGCCACTTTCAGGAAAAGGCAGTGATGATAATTTACTATGCCAAGAGAACTGGGCTATATGGACAGACTATTTATAAGTCAGACGATATCTGTTTAAGTAGTAGAATGTCAGCTGGAAATTAATACTGTGCACAGCAAGAAGGAGGTCACATATCAGGTAAATATGAATAATAACACTGCTTTTCTGAAGGTGATTTCATCTCATTGGATGATCATCACCATTCATGAAAAGCATGCACCATTCATGAACTCGTCATCCCCTGCCTCTCCTTTGAGTTCCACATTCCCCATGGAGAAAAAGGTGTCTGAGTGAGGATATGGCCATAAGAACGACTCTGTGCCTGGAAACTGAGGCAGTCCAGGATTGGCTGGAATAGAGCATGGGCAAGGGAAAAGGGTCTGGCGACTCAGGAGCACTGCAGAGGCTGGCCGCAGGGTCAGGGGTGTAGACGTTAGTGGGTTGGCAGGCCACCTTGGACAAGTCCATATTCTGAGTGCATGGACTATAGTAATAATAAATGCAGTGTCACAGTTCAATGATTCTACGATGCATGTTCCCCTACATCTTACCACCCCTGAAATGTGAATTGTACCACAATCAAAATCCAGGAGGTGGCTGTGACTGGTCACTGGCACTCTGCCTGCCTGTGCAAACCATTCATGGTACCTTTACATTTCATGTGTTGTCTTTGATCTGTTGATGAAAACATCTTCAGAAGGATTACGTCTGCCCTAGTATTTGAGAACCAAGGCATTGTGTGTGCAGAGAGACACAAATGTAGTAGCAACACTTAAACTTGATATTAATAAAGCAAGTATTCACCCCCGAAAAGTGATCACAAGTCAGTGTAATTGTCCAATCCAAGTCAGCACCTTTATGGAACGTAAAAGAGGAAAGTCCCTACAAAGAGGTGCATTTGGTAATGGTCCCATTTGGTAATGGAGATGTATACAGAAAGGTCATTCAGCCAACCCTAAGCAAGAAAACACCCTCACTCACCCATCTTACTGGAGAGGACTGACAGTTTGAAATAATGCCTTCAAGCCCAGGCAGTCAGCTGCTCAGGTCAGAGTCCATGACCCCAGGGAGCTACAGTCACAAAAGACACACATTGAAATGCACAAATGCTAAGAACTCTTTAATCTACTGATTCCACTTAGATGTTTTCTTGTCGTGTTTATACAAGGGTGACTTTTGAAACAATTATCTGTGTAAATAATAAGCATCAAATAAAAACTGGAAGTGGTAGAAAAATAGAGTCATCGTTGATTTTATAACTTTTCCCCTTAATGTTCTGTTACATTAATGTCATGTGTAACCATCATGATGGCTATGAGGTTTAATTTTATGTGTCAATTTGTCTAGGCTGCAACACCCAGATTTTGGCCAAATGCATCTGAATGTTGCTGTCAAGCTACTTTTTACTTGTGGTTGAGATTTAAACCAGCAGATTTTGAGTGGAGGTGATCAGCCTCCAGCATGTGGGTGTGCCTCACCCAAACAATTGAAAACCCTAAAAGAAAAAAGACCCCCCACCAAGGATCAGAAGGAAATGGGGCTCCACCATACCTTCAGATTCAAACTATAGCACCACCAGCCCTTTCCCGGAGCTCCTGTCTGATAATCTACTCTGCAGATTTTGGTTGTGCCATTTCTCACAATTAGGTGGACCATTTCTTTAAAAATAAGACTCTTGATTTATAGACACAAACACACACACCGACACCACCACCAACTGCTGTTTCTACTACTACCACTACTAGTACCACTGTTACTACTGTGTCTCTGGAGAGCCCTAAATGTTAAAGACTCAGGTTCAGTAAGTGCTGCACTGGCCCTGCTCTGAATCTTGCTGCACTGCGGGCCAGCTTGCCAAGCCTCAGCTGCACCTTTATGAGCTGAGTGTGTTGCACCATCCTCACAGCGGCCCCTTCACAGGGGTCACAGGAGACAAAGCAATCAGAGCTCCTATTCAGTGGTGCTCAGACGGAGCTCAGATGCTGTGTAGGAAGGAGGGTGCCTGGTGTGAATGACTGTGTTTCTTGTTCTCTGTGCTCTTGTTCTTGGGGCATTAGGAATGAGCATACTCCTTGCTTTCCGGAGAGGAGAGCGAGGCACAGAGAGGGCCAGCATGTTCCCACCAGCCAGCCCTACAGGGCAACCCTCCCCTTTAGGTGCTGTGTTCAAGAGACAAGAGTCTGGCCTGCCAGGAACCTCCAGACCAGGGTGAGAGAGGTTCCCACATGTAGCTGCACTAAGCCTCACACACTCCCAGGGCCCTCTCTCCACAGGGAGATGTGTGCCTGGTGGTGGGACCTGCCCAGGAACACCAGCCACTGCCCTCACTTCTCAAATACTGACGAGATCAACCAGCCTGTACTACCAGCTACACAGATCCAATTTTCTCATCTTCTCTCCCAGTTCTCTGTCAACCTACACCTTCGGGAGCATGGCAAATCCAATCCTTCAGGCCAGCGCTTTTGATATTTACAGTGGCTGTGACCCATGAAGATGTGTGAACCTGGTTTTCTGGGTCTCTTTCTGTACCAACTGAGAGTACAATCAGCCAGGTCTAGTGGGATCAAAACTTGAGTCACCTTGTGCTTGTCCAGTGCCTGAGAGAGGCCAACCGCAGAGTCATTTCCAACAAAAAAGTCTGTGCACTTTCCTTCCGGCCCACAAAGGAAATGAACTGCAACCATGTTAACTCTTCATCCTGGGATGAGAAGGAGCAGGAGATCTGAATTTGTCTAGATTTCTTTTAGCCCAAAGTTAGTTTTTTCCAAAAGACAGTGTAATTTTCAACATTAAAACATAATTAAAATAACTGGATTTTATAATTTAGAAGATTCATAGCAGCAATAATTGTCTTCAGTTTTTTAGATCTATATTCAAAATCAGACTAATGAGTAAACTCTGCAGGAAAAAGGAAATGACCTATTATTTCACTTATGCTAAGTACGTTAAATTTTCAACAAATTAAACCTTGAGTAAATTAACTGATGTTTCCTATAAATCCTAGGATATACAATAACATTATATATTATTTACAGTTTAACATTCGCTCTCTTCTCCCAGAGCATTTTCACTGTGGGAGTCAGAGGGATCTTACCTAGGATCTTACCTAGGTCCCTGGTTAATAAAAAGAGTACTACCCAAGTATTACTCAACCTGGGCCTGAGAGGGCAGATTGTTGAAAGGGTCACTTGATTCCTGTCACTCCAATGTCCGCTCAGTGATGGCAGGATTTTTATTTTTTGTTCATCAATCCCTAGGAATTTTTGAACAATGCCAGCTGGCAAATAATAGGTACCTAACATATACCTGTTGAATGAATTATTCGTTTGCCAGCTTACTTGCCTATTGTACTAATGGTCATTGATATTTAACAAAAATAAGAAGTGGCCGCTTGATATTTGAATATCATTGAAATCACCACATTGTCTTCTGCTTGGTGCAATAGTAATGGCATAAACTCTTTAAAGAAATAACTCAGTTTAAAAATAACATACTTTGCCATATAGTGAAGTGTTCTGCATGTCTACAATAATTTAAAAATGGTGGTTTTGAGGAAAGCATAGAGAAATAGACCTGCAGCACAGGCTAGGGAGCTCTGAGGTAGACTTTAGTGTGACAAGAGCTTCATATATATTAGAATGGAACCACAGATCAATGAGGAAAGTTTCTTGTAAAGAGAAACCAAATTGGATCCATATCAAACACTGCATACAAAGGTTAAAACTAAAGGCCTAAATGGAGAAGGTAAAGCTGTTAACTGGAAAAGGTGCAGATAGAGAAGGAGCATCATTAACAAAATTTTAAGACCAAAAAAATCATGAGACAAAAATAATGAATTCAATTATATAGAATTTAAGAATTTCTGACCAGCAAAACTATCTGGAGAACATTGACAGAGACCAGCCTGGAAGAAACTATCTGCAGTATCGAGAAAAGTATGTAAGAAGCTCTTCCAATCAGGAGCAACCAAGAAAAGCCCAAATGGAAACATAGACAGCATATGTGTGTGGGCATTTTACAACACAGGAGAATCCTAAGGATCAGAAGCAAAAGAAAGGACGCTTTGCCTCATTTTCAACTGAAGAAGTGAGCACTGGAAAACAAGCAATGGCCTTTTCTTAGATGAGAGACAGGGGCCTCTCCTTCCCTGGGCCACCTGCTGGGAGTTCTGGCCACAATGTGGGAAGAATAAAAAAAACCTTTGTACCTCTCTCTTCTTTCCAGAGCTTTGAGTAATGAGAGGCGATGAGAAGGAAACCCCCTGCCTTGGCTCACAAGAGATGCCGCAGACACTTCCTTCCAGTGTGTCACCTGTCAGTGTCTCTAAGACAGCCTGCCCTGATCAGAAGGTCTTCAGTTTGGTGTGATCAAGCTCATTGTTTTTGCCTTAGGGTTTGTGCTCTTGGAGTAAGAGAGCTGTTTTCTAGAAAGAAGGCAATAAGGGGCCAAGAGGGAGGAGATGGGAAACGGCAGTGAGGTCCCTAGGAAACCACACCTCAGCAGTAGGGAGCCCTGTGGGGAGCCATGGAGCCCAAGGGAAAGATGGTGCACCCGCTCCTACCCGCCTGTCCTGGACTCCCCCCAAAAGCCAGCTGTTCTTATGCCTCCTCTATCCCAGGCTGAGTAGCCCAGATGGAAACAGCTACCACCAGGCCAGAGTCAGCCCAGAGGGTAGGAACTGAAGCAGCCAAAAACCACTAAAGCTGACAGAGTGGTGTGGGAAAGATGGGTCTGACCCTCATCACAGAAGGCATGTCTGCCCCCTCCAGGAAGGTTGGGAAGGATTGGGAAACACAGTGTCCTGAGGACTTTCCTGGGCAGTCCTAGCCGGGGGCTTGTCAGTTTTGCAGTCATTTTCACCATGCGTGTGCCATCCACGACTTCCTATTCTGGGTAGGCATGCAGTATTTTCTGTGGGGCGGTGCTGAACAGGGTGACAGTTCTTCACAGATGTGCAGTGGCACTGTTGGTATGTCTGGTGTGCAGAGGTAACCTGCCACTAGCTTGTGGCCCCTCCCTTCAAGGCTGTTGCAAGAGCTCCCTGAAGGCTCCCTGTGATCCCCTAGTCACTGGGGTTCCGATGACTATTTATGGGCACAGGCTTTCCCTGGGTGCCCATCACCACCCCAGGCCTGGGGCTGCAGTGAGAAAGGTCTACAGGAAGACTGCTAAGATGCTTGTGGGGGAAGACAGGGCACATGTACGCAGAGTGAACAATTATCTGGTGATGACCTTCACTGTGCAGAAGATTAAAACAGGCTGGTGTAATAGAGATTTAAGCATCTTCAGCCCAAGGAAGAAGCCAGGGTCTCAGAAAAAACATTCAAGATGAGGCTTGAATTAGGATAGGGAGTCAGACAGAAGGAAGAGCAGATGTGGGATGTTTGGGGACAGCCCTATGTGTGCTTTGGTCTAGGATGAACAAGCTGGCCTACCTGGGGGAAGTGTGAAGGGCAGATGGGGGGCACTGGGGAGGCACAGAATGCCATGGAGGGGAAGCAGGGCCCCAACAGGTAGGGATCTTATGAATCTGGCCGTGGAGTTTGGGTTTGAGCCAAGCATGACGGGAAGTCATCATAGGCTTTTAGGTGAGAAGTGATGGAACCTGACTTCCTCTTTTAAAGAATCCTCCTTTGTTGTGTGTGGGAATCAGAGACAGAGATAATAGCCAGTAGACAGTGTCAGTCACCCAGGTAACAGCTGTCACGAAACAGTGAGGCACTGGCAGGGGTATGATGAGAGCTGGACAGGGTGAGAGGTTGATACACGGGCTGCATTAGCCCGTGTGTTGCATGTAGGGGGAAGAGAACAGATAGAAAGTCTTAAGACTTCTGGCTTGCGAATCAGGGTGGATGCTGGTGTCTTTTGCTAAACTGAGAAGGAGCTACTTTGTGATGGTGCAGGATAGGAGAGTTTTCGCTGGGTGATACTTGGTCTGAGAGGAGTAAGAATGCCAGGCAAGAGGTTAGACGTTGACACCCAGAGTTGCAGTGAGAGATCAGAGCTCAGGACAGGTCTCTGGGCCTCCTCTGCCTCACCCTGATGTTTTTGGATCTTTAACTGATGAGTGCATCAGGATAGTACAGTTGGAGACAAGAAGTAGCCCGGTGGAGCCCTGCACCCCCTGAGATTTGTCAACAGGGCTTGGGGAGCCCTAATGTGGAGAGGACCGGGAGAGGGTGGGATGTTAGGAAATCCAAGGGCAGGGGACTAGCTGGATGAGTACTCTTGAAGGGTAAGGCAGAGAAAATACTCTTCCTGGCTGGGTATAGAAACCCGAGTCAGACCAGCCAGCACCAGGCTGAACAGAGGGCCTTTTAGCTGCTGGTGTTGGCCTGGGACATCTGGTACCTTCCTCATTTGTCACATGTCTCCGTCACAAGTATTGTTCTGTTGAGTGTTTCTTGTTCTGTCAACTGGAAGCAGAAATGTATTTCTTTGACCCTCCTACTCAAAAAGAGGGATGCTCAAGAAAACCAAAACAAACAAGCAAACAAACAAAAAACAAAGCAATAGAAAATATTAAAAAATCCCAAGAAATCATCAACCCACTTCTTATATTTAACCAAATTCAGCTTCCCAGGGACCAGGTGACTGAACTAAAATGACATGTAATTAAAAGGTCAGAACTTGAGATCAACACTTCAACCTTTCAGTCTGTTGTTGAATACTCGGGGGAAATGTCTCTATGGTAGGTGTCTCAGTTGCCAGACTGTCACCCTAATTCCGCAAACTGGGACAGCAAACTGGGGTGCCGTCCTGAAAACTCCGGGCCCCATTATGGGGTGGTTATCTATATCCACAGTAACTATGAGGGGACTGCAGGGTCTACAGGACAAAAGAATCAGTTACGTTGTTTAAGATGCTGCTGCAGTGTTGGACGGAGGGTAGCTCTCCAGCAGGTCACAGGCCAAGAAACTCCCATCCCAGTTCAAATGTATGCCTCCTCAACACCTGCAGACTTCAGGAAGCACTTCTGCGCTTTCATTTTTGTTGTTAAGTTCTTCTATTTAGGTTTTCCATCCCTCCCTCACACCCTCCCTCCTATCTTTCTGTGATTCTTTTTATCCTTGTCTCCCTTTTTAATTCGTGTCCGTCTAAGACGAGAGACCAGAGCTCCAGGTAGGACTCCTGCCTAAGGTCCCAGTGATCTTTTCTATAAAATGAAGGCTACTGGACCCAACAGGGCTGAGGTTCTCAAAATGTGACCCCTAGACATGAAGCACCCACTTTACCTGGGGTGCTGCTAGAGCCCCACCGAGTCAGAGTCCCTGGAGGTGGGACCTACCCCAGGTTTCCCAGGCCCTCCAGGAATTCTCATGCCCACCACATGTGAAAGCCATGATGTCATAGGTATCTGGCTGCTAATGTCTGTACATCCAGGAAAAGCGCCACACCTTCGGTGAGGCTGGCAGCCCCCATCAAGGGGCAGCAGTGCCTATACCTCCATAAGCAAAAGTCTTGGAGTCTGAGGAGGGCTTTAACTGTGTAGATTTTACATTGCATCTCCCTCTTCCTCCCAGCTGCTGAGATTCTTGGGACTTAAGGGACGCTGGCCTTTGAGTCTGTCTCAAAGACACTGAAGCTCTTACTGCATGCAAGTGAAGACAAAGGAAGCCATCAGTGGGGTACAACTGGTGGGTTAAAATGCAGCACCGCATTCCCTGGTTCTACCTCTGCTTTTCCCAGGAACGTAACTGCCCGTCCTGTTGCTGATACAATTGACAGGCGTCAGATAATAAGGGCGGGTATGCCCTGCCCCTTTGCCAGCTGGCCGCCCCCAGCCGCTGCCCTGTGGTGCTCTGCACTGGACACTTGTGCCGATCAAGGGGATGAGCGGACCTGAGAAGCTGAAGGAAATAAGAGGCTCAAATGATTGTCTTGACCGCCTCCCCTTCTCTGCAGTTCTGCTTCCCACTGTCCTGGTCAGCTGCAATCCGAAAGAGTTAAGCAGAAAGGTCTCTACTTCGAAGGAGAGAGGCAGCACTGCCACATAACTTTTATTACAGTATGTTGTCATACTTTATTTGTTGTTGTTCATCCCTTACTGCCCCTAACTTTTATTATGCGTGAGAGAGAGAGAGAGAGAGACTCGGAACATAACTGCTGTGGATGAGAAGGACAGCCGTACCAAAAAGAGAGCAGAGCTACTGCTGCAGGGCCGAGAAGCCTGGGGTGGCAGAGGAGAGCGGAGAAACATGACTGGGGCCTGACGGAGCACCGCCCTGCAGCTGGGGCGCAGATGACTCGGTTTGGGACTTTAGAGAGTCAGACAAACCCTGAGGAAGCACCCGGCCCCACTGTCCACCCCTCCGAGCACCGCTTCGTTGAGTCGCAGTGACACCTCTCTACATGGACACAATATGTAGCTGGGAAATATAACCTTGGAAGAAGACAGAGGTCTTCCCTTTTCATTGCAGAGAGTGTCAAAGTGATCTGATTTCATTCTTTTTTTCTAAAGTTAACATTTAGTACTTGAAACATTGACAACAGGAACACTTTGGTGGAGATTACTTTCATATACCTCAAACACAATTGCATCTCTAGGAGACTTCCACAGCTGTGGAAGAACTAGAAATATCCCACTTGATTTACATGGGGCCGATGTAACTTTGGTCCAGCACTTTTCCTACTTTCTGTCCTCAGGAAGGCCTGTGCTTGAGGGAGATGTTGCTTATACTGAACACCAGCAAGTACTCTGTGCCTCAGTGGCATGGTGCTTAATAGGGTGCATCCCCCTGAGAATATAAAAGGCTTCAACTTTATTCCCAACTTTTTAAAGATGTTAATGATGCCAGGCATGTAACTGGATGTAGGATTCTGGTTGTTTCTGTCTGTAAACAGCCAGATGGAGTAAAGAGAGGATGGAGTCTGATGTTTGAGTCCTGGTGTTTAGGAATTATATGGCTTTAGAAAAATACTGCACACCTTTAGGCTTCAGCCTTTGCATGTGTGAAATGGATATTCAAGCAAACAACAAACAAACAAATGACCTTACTACAAGCAACTGAGTTAATGTGAGTAAGCGCTTATTGAACCACAGCATTTGCTCTACATGGAGGATAATTCTGGCATCAGTTATTAACACAGCCATCCAAGGGGTACGCCTCCCCTCCTCCACTTACACTTTTCTAGGGCCTTGTCCTACCCCCATCCCATGCCTGGCTGGAATAGGTACCTGAAGAGTAATTTGCTCTTTGCTGAGAATCTAAAAAAATTCTTCAAGCGAGTCTTCTTTTCCTTGAAGGGCTCAATCTGTGACATAGGAACTAGGTTGTCCTCTTGCCAATCAAAGCCATTTAGGTGGAAAACAAGAAAAGCAATGGACGTCACCCACATGCACTATGCGGGTGCCTCAGTGCATGGTAGACGTTGGTTCTGGCTCAGCTGTGAGGTACGGATCTATCCTGGCCCTTGCAGCATCTGTTTGCCTTGTTTGCTTACTCTAACTCATGTGTTCGTAGCTGAGAATCTGCCTGCTGATACCATCTTAAGATGTATTAGGGCAAAGCCTTATGCATACCTTTCCATGTCTGATAGGCTGGTTTAATGCCTTCTTACAAGGAAAACAAGAAAGATGTATAAATGTTAGAGAGACAGAAACAAAACTATTATTCTCTAGTATCAATATGATCATTTACTCAGCAATTCCAAGAGAATCCTTTGATCTGCCCATTTATTCAAGAACTAATTCTTGTGCTACACCGGAGATGGCTTGTAGAATGACTTAGAATTAAAGAGTATTCTGTAAAATTAATCAATCATAAGCTAATTCTGTAATGGTAGGCTTTTTGTGTTACATAAAGTATATTACAAATTCTTTGATGTTGGTTTGGACTATGTTTTAACTCATTTTGTGCTTCTGTAGCAGAGTACCTGAGACTAAGTAATTTACAATGGACAGAAATGTATTGGCTCTTAGTTCTGAAGACTAGGAGATCCACTCTCAGTGTGCCAGCATCCAGCAAGAACCTTCTTGCTGTGTCCTGCTGTAGCAGAAAGTAGAAGAATGAAAGAGAACGAAGGAATACAGAGACCTGTACTCCCCCTGTTACATAACAGACCCACTGCTGCCATAATAATGAACCCACAGTGATGGTAGCAACATTGTCTCATTACTTGACCCTCATGTCCTAATTAATTCTTACCAGGCTATACCTTCCAATATGGTTGCATGAAGTGGGGGAAGGGTCAACTTTCCAGCACATGCTTTTTGGGAGACACATCTAAACCATAAGAGGTGTGTTTTCCATATTGCCTATACTTCTAAGGTCTTATGCCAGTGTGAATTCCCTAATTTCTACTAGAGCATTCTCTCATATTCTACTCATTGGCAGGAAGTTGCACTGGACTGAATTCTATATGTATGATATTTTCTACCATGTCTGTAAGCGTCTTTGTATTGTTATGTAAAATGTTTCTTACATTTTGAATTCTATGACATACTTCAAGGCTTGAATTAAATCTAAAGGAATTCCCACATTTGTCACAGTGTTCCTTAGCCATGTAAGTACTTTGATGTTGAGCAAATTGTTGATGGGCATTGAAGACCTTCTGAGTTTACAGTGTTCATAGGTCCTCTCTCCATTATGAAGTCTTTCACATATTCCATGTCTGCTGCCAAAACTAAAGAGCTGCCATATCCCATAGTCTATGGATTGTTCACCATTTTGAATTCTTTGCTGCATAGATGTACATGTTGTTTTATAAATGGACACTTTTCCATAGCTGGTTGGCTCTTGATATCAAATTTGGAAACTTTATCATTTCTGTTAGAGAATTGGATACTGTGTCTTTTCCTCTAAGAATCATGGCATTACATTTTTAAAATTCTCTTTAATATCTGCCTTAGTAGTAAGCAACTAGATTCTCATATCTTTGTTATTCTACTGACATTATTTGGGATATATTCTTTCAGTTACAGAATGACATGCAGGTGGGCATGGTGGTGGTACATGTCTATAATCCCAGCACATGGGATGCTGAGGAAGGAGGATCATTGCGAGTTTAAGACCAGCCTGGGCTACAAATTGAGATGAAAGCCAACCTAAACTGCATAGCAATACTCTGTCTCAAAAAGGCAAAAAAAAAAAAAAAAGAATGAGATGCAAGCTACGTCTCACACAGATATGTAGGTGGAAAAGTGAAGAATATTTCAAATGTCTTACAAGAAAATGATGAATATTCTTTGATACTAGGCCTACATTGGACAAAAGTAGTTTCTTAAAATTTCATTGCTTGTACAATCAGAAACATCAGTAAACCTTTCCTGCACCATTACATTACGATCCTATGACCTGACTTGTGCTTGCTTGTGCGTGGTCTATAAGATGGCATGCTGGACACTGGGGAGACACTGGGTCTCTGAGTTACACACTGGTTCATCATAGTTATGTACTGTTGTATTTCGTGCTACACTACCAGCAAGGTCACATCTGTAATATCATCACTGATCTCATCAGAAAAGCCAGCACTGAGAGCACTTGGGCTCAAGATAGTAAATACAGTAATTTTTATTGAAAAGACCAATTTTTATCATCGGCATTACATGTCAAAAGTTTGTCAAAAGTGTTTTATTCCTAAAATGATATACTCAGTCCATTTATTTGCAAGAGAATGCTTGCCAGATACCTGTATCTAAGTACATAGCTTGTTAGTGGGTTACTCTTTCAGGTGAAAGTGGTGTTCCATAGAAGTGCAGCTAGTTCAGGGTGCGAGGCTGTCACAAGGGTGCGCTATCTTAAAACTTCCTTGGAACTTTGCAAGCGGCACAAGAACAGTACAGGTTCAGTCTCCTGTGTCCAAAATGCTTGGAACCAGATGTAGCTACACTTCTAGGTTTTTTATTTTGTATTTTGGAATATTTGCATATATATCATAAGATTCCTTGGGATGGGACCCAGCGCTAAACATGATATTCATTCATGTTTCACATATTCCATGTGCACAGCCTAAAAGTAGTTTTATACAGTACTGCTTAGTGTGCCTGCATTTTGTTTTGTTTTGTTTTGTTTTTTGTTTTTTTTGCGGTACTGGGGATCGAACTCAGGACCCTGCGCTTGCTAGGCAAGCGCTTATTCCACTGAGCTATATCCCCAGCCCCGTGTGCCTGCATTTTGACTGCGGTCTGTTTCAGATCAGGTATAGAATTTTCCATGTGTGGCATTTTGAGGGTGCTCAAAAAGTTTTAGATTTTCAGAGTAGGATGCTCAGCCTGTACTTACAATATCAGAAATGTATGTGCTCAATGTGGGGACAATTTATTCATCACTGCTTCATCAAGGACTTGATTAAATTCACTGTTTCCTATTTGCATTTCAGTTTTCAGTTTTTGTAACTGAGTATTTGTAGTTACAAACAGCACTTTATTTTTTATTTAATGAATTTTATTGGTACATGGTAGATGTGGATAACGATCACATTCATCATGGGGAACTTATACCTGCACATGATATATCTTGATTCTTCTCTTTCCAATTCCCCTCTCCTCCCTTCAACTCCTATTCCCCTGCTTTCTTACGAAAGCTTTGTTTCCATTTTTGGAAAGGAGGAAGGGAAAAGAGAGAGGGAAAAGAATGTAACTTAGTGTTTGATGGTGAAGAATTCAAAGACTGTAAGTGCCCTCTGGTGCTGCTGTCTTGATTTCTGTGAAGCGCCACCGCTTTTAACTACCATGGTTTCACTCTGCTAGTGTCAATACAGTGGAAAGTGAAAGCAGTTTAGAATGATTGTGGAAACATTTTGACCTTCCAGAGCCTTTGCCTTGTGATTCTTGCATGACATTAACATCTAACCACCGAGACAGTAGCAATGTCCCTCC
Source organism: Dinomys branickii (assembly GCA_004027595.1). Classification (NCBI taxonomy): domain Eukaryota; kingdom Metazoa; phylum Chordata; class Mammalia; order Rodentia; family Dinomyidae; genus Dinomys; species Dinomys branickii. The sequence goes on from PVLD010003619.1 coordinate 124,430, forward strand.
TGCATTCTTTCAGTTCACATATTGGTGCGTAGCTTGTAATACCAAAAAGAGACACTGGGCAAAGGGATATTCATGTCCAGCGTGGGACAGAGCAGGATTGTATTGTGCTACTCAGAATAGTGCATAATTTTAAAATGGTAAATTGTTTATTTCTGGAATTTTCCATCTCATATTTTCAGACCACAGCTGACTATAACTGAAGCCATAGGAAGTAAAACGGGGTCAGTGGAGACTACTGGAAAGCTGGTTAGATGAAAGGGTCTGCTCTACTATGCCACTAGGGTAGTTCTAGTATCCAAAGAGCTTTGCCTTGCAGAAAGCAAAGCCTTCTCATACAGCTGCCAAGAAGTGTGGATAAATGCACATGATTCCTGGCAGCCTTTGAGTGAAGGCCGGTGAGGTTTGATTTTCACATGGTGCTAGTGCCGGTGGGGCTGTTTCTGAAGAGAGTTTTGTTTCGGTGTTCTAAATCAGGGTTTTGTGTGAGGCAGTTGTACCACAAAGGAAGTGGAGTTAGAGACCCCAGGCCCCGGTTCGGATCTCATACCTTGACAGTGAATCTAGAGGACAACTACAAAGCAAAGGCAAAGGTGCTCTTTTCAAAAATGACCCAAACCCTTCTTTGGAAATAAAATATCTGGCTATATTAAAAATTCCTAAAATAACTTTTTTTTTTCTCCAGGTGGAGTTTATTCATTTCAAGATGTACTTGTTTTGCCCAAGTGTTCCCGTCTTCGTACATTTTCTTTTGCAGTGAGGAAATACTGCATTTCTACTCCAGAAATACTGTTCATATGATCTGTTCTTCAGTAATCATGTATAAATCGTAAATTGAATGGCGAACTATGATTCTTGATTCCAAGGGAGGAAATGGAAAGGTGGACAAACAGCAGAGAAAGAAATGTGTATGTACTATGCACACATCCAGTTTATTTCTTCAGAGAACTGGTTTGATCTTTTCTCATTACCCTTAGCTGAGGAGATACTTTTCTTAGCAGTCAGGCATCCCACCAACCCCCACAGATTCTTGGGCCTACAAACAAGTACCTGTGGCACCAGGCTGGACAGATAGATATCTAGTGCTGCCTCCCGATAGACAGAACCCTGCTCCTTGCCGCTATGTGTGTTGTATGTGGTCTGTGGAAGTTCTTCAACTAGACTGTGTTCCCATTAGGTAAGTGAACTCATCTTTTTCAAAGTATAATTTGAAGGGTCTATGGCAAATATGGCGTCCTAGTCAGTTTCCTTGTCGCTGAGACGAAGTACCTGACACCAGCAGTTTAAAACGGGAGAGGTTTATTTTAGCTCAGTTTCAGAAATCTTCGTTCATGGTTGGCAGGCTCAAATGCAGAAGCCACGTTGGGCAAGGACCTCCTGGGGGAAAGCTGCTCACAGGACGCAGAGGGAAGAGCTAGGGAGGGAGATGCACCCTTCCAGGCCACGCCCCCAGGGACCGGCCTCCTCCAACTAGGTAACAGCCTCATTCCATTTAGCTCCACGCTCGGCAGTGGATCAGTCCACTGACGCGTACAGGACTCCATGATCCGATCACCAAAGCCCCACGTTTGAACACATGAGGCCTTGGGGTGGGGCGGGGGGTGGGCATTCAGGACCCAAACCTTAAGATTTGGTATTCTTGATCTGCTATCATTCAGATGGGGTTTGTTCCTATTAGAACAGATGTTGAAATTCAGCTGAACTGTCCTGGTGTTGGGAGGTGAGGTATTTAAGGGGTGATTATGTTGTTCAGATGAATGAATGTTACTCTTTGGGGACTGGGTTAATTCTCGAGGGAGGGTGTTGTCACTCTCTTGGGACTGGATTAGTTATGGAGAGATCTGGTCGTTATCAAACAAGCAGCACCCCTGTTTCAGCTTTTCCACATGCACCTGCCTGCCCCTCTGCTTTCCACCATGAATGGAAGTTCTTCAACTTCCTGGCCTCCAGGACTGTGAGCCAAAATAAAACTCCTTTCTCTATAAAGTGTCCAGGCTCAGGTATTTCATTACAGCAACAGAAGATGCACCACAGCACAACCCTTCTTCTCTCTTTGAGGAGTCCAGCTGAAGTCATCCCTGCCTTTCTGGTCACATATTTCTCCTCACCGGGAGACTCTTCTTTCTCTGCTGTTCACCTTTCCAACCCCTCCCCCAGCATATCCTAGAAGAAGAACGGTCTCAACAGCCACTCTCTGTTATTCTCTGTGAGCATCACTGCAATGTTCTCCACAGAGAACATCCCTGGAGCTCTTACAGAGCAGCCCCGACAGGATTTAAGGGACCACGTTCTTTGGATGTGGTACTTTGACCGTAATCAATCAATCGAACCCATCCCTGGTTGGTCTCTCCATCCCTTCCTCTCTCTCTCTCCTATTTTCTCTTTCTACCCCCACAACTGTGAATACTCTTGCCTTTTGCCCTTATCTCTGTACCTTTTGTCATTTCCATGGTGTTGACCCGAGCAGACCTGTCTCTCACCCAGGCCTCTTACCAAGTCTGAGCAGCCCTGAGCTCAGTCTAAGCTGCACGGCTCCCCATGTAGTCATTAGAAAGTTTATGTTTGAGAGCCATTTCTGTGCCTCCCACCAGGTCCTTCTGTGGGGCTTCTCCAGTTATGCAGTGCCCCCACCAGGCCTTCCCCCCTCCTCCAGGGGACACAGGCTAGAGGTGGAGATGGGTTCTTACGTCTCTCCTCTCCCACCGTTCTAACTGCTTCACCTCCCTGTGCTCCTTGCCCGCCTTGCTCTCTGATGCCGACTTAGGTTGGATTCTCTTGCACTGAATTTTTCAGCCACCAGCCCTCTGTGGGCTTCTGCCTACGCCTCTGTGCAGAATGGGTGATCGGCCCTAGCATGTATCCCTCTTGAGGCAGACCCCAAATAACTAAATTGAGAAAACAAAGGGGTACACAAGTCGTGCTTGTCTCTTGTCCACCTCCAGGCTCAGCCCATTCTGCTTTGGTCTTCTGAGGGCTGAACTCACATTATGATCTTTGTGACCCTGCTGCTCGCCCATGTCCAGTATTCCTTCAAGTGTTTGTGAGCAAGTTGTGTCTCCTCGAGATACAAGCACATTGATTAAGACTGAGTTAGAAAAGCAATACCCTCCTTTTATGGAAAAAAATCACATCTTTTGCTTTAAAAAATCAATTTTTAAAGCACATTTCTAGTGCTAGTGTCTGTGCTGATGACATATCACCTACCCCAAGCTCTTGCACAACTGTTATCTCCATGAAGTTCTGCAGCTTCACAGCCTGCTTCCTATCCCTTCTCCTACCCAGGTTCAGGGTGCTTGTTTTCATTCATGGCTCCTAAGGGCTCCTAACCTATTGCTCACTTTTTATGCCAATTGTTTACTGTCTTTTCTTACTGAAATAGAAACTCCACCGGGGCAGAGGTTTCTGTGTGCTCACCAATGAGTGGCATGCACCTACTACTGAACAATTCACATGTCAGAGGTGTGGTCTAATAGGAGGTCTTTGGGATATTGGACCCCAGCCCCTTGGTCTTTTCTTCTTTCAGTTACTGCCCATGATGCAAAATGTTTTTGTTCCACCACATGCTTCTGTGATGGTGTGAGACTTTGCCACAGGCCCAAAGCCATGAGGCTGATTGATCATGCACTAAAAACTCCAAAAATTATAAGCCAGAATAAAAATGTATTCTTTATAAGTTGATTTATCTTGAGCATTTGTTATAGTAATAGAAAGCTAACTAACATAATTCCTTTCTGTTGCCATTGTATGGACATACAACAGTTTGTTCGTGCATTCACCCTTTGAAACACATTTGATAAGTTCCAACTTTTGGTTATCACAAATAAAATGACCATGAACACTTACATAAATTTTTTTAAATGAAGTTTTCATTTTTCTAGATAAACAGCTAGGAATGAGATTACAGGGTCATGTGTAACTATGTGTTTAATTTTATAAGATACTCTCAAACAACATTCCAAGTGGGTTTTCCTGTATTGTAAGATGCATACACATTTGAGATGTTGAGTCTTCTAGATGAATTTTGTGACTGTGTATTATCCGTTGACCCCTGGTCATTTCTTTTGCTCTGAAATCTGCTGATCGGATGTCAGTACATCTTACACTAATACAAGGACTCCAACTTTCTTTTCATTCATGGCTTTGCAATGCTGCTTTGTTCATCATTCACTTTTGACCTATTTTATTATACTTAAAGTGGATTTCACGGAGAAAGCATATTATTGGTTCTTATCTATTTCAACAGTTTATGGCCTTTTAATTGGTCTATGTCAACCGTTTTGCTCTTAGTAGAATTATTGATATGCTTGGGGTTAGATGGAAAATTTTATTGTTTGTTGACTGTTCTTTCTTTTTTGACCCTAATTCCACTTTTCCATATTATTTTCAAATATTTTTAAGTACTTCATTCTAATTTTTCTATTTTTTTTCCTTGTATAACTTTTAACAAATTACTTGAGAGATTATAATAGTCATTCTTTTCTTTTCATAGCCCATATAAAGTTAGTGTTGTACCACTTCATGGAGAGTGTAGAAAACTTACCCCCATACAGGTCTGCTTCCTTTACCTTCTTTGAGCAGTAAGTGTCTTGTGTGTTAATGATGGCAGGACCCTCTTACTCATTCCAGACACCCAGTGGGTGCCTGAAACTGTGTGCTAAACCTCTGTGAGTTGTGCATCTACCCATACATGCCTATAATAAGGTGCATTTTACAGATTAGGAAAGCAGTGGGTAAAGAATAATAACTATAAATGAAATACAACAGTTGTAATCGCACGCTATGATAAATGTTATGTGAATATACCACCCAATCTCAGTGTATCCTATTGTTCTGTGCTCGCTTGTACTTTGCTCCTGTGAATCGATACAGAGCCTACATAATGAGAGGAAGTGGGGTGGGAGACATAGGCATTGTGATGTGTTTGGCTACTACCTAAGGGTTCCTGAGCACACGCGCAGGTTTGCGGCAACAGTTGACCTGGTAACAAAGACAGCCAGCCACTGACTAATTGGCAGATTGTGTGCAGGGTGGATGTGCTAGGCACGGGGCATGATTCACATCACAGTGGGATCTGGCTACTCAGAATGACAGACAGTTTAAGTCTTATGAATTGTTTCCTTCTGGAATATTCCATTTAATATTTTTGCACCACAGTTGACTGTAGATACCTGACACCACAGGAAATGCAACAGTGGATCAGGGCATGGAGCTACCACTGACAACCTCATCCAACATTGTTCTCATTTTTGCTTTCCATCATAGAAAATTATTAGAATTTACACGAATATTTCTTGTAGGAACATAGTGTAACATTTCTTCTGTCATTCCTGAAATTTCAAGATTCCTCCCATGGCATCCCCTTCCTATCTGAGAAACTTCCTTTAGCATTTCTTTTAGAGTATCTCCAGTGACTACTTCTCTTAATTTTCCTTCATTTGAGAACATCTCTTTTTCATCTCCATCCTTGAAAGTTTTTTTATACTGAATGTAGAATTCTGCATTAACAGTTTTTTCCTTTCACTCCTTTAAAAACGTGATTCTGTTTCCTGAGGAGAAATTTGCAGCCACTTTCTCAGATTGCTCCCCTTTTTATAATGCAGTGACTTCTCCTAGCTGCTGTCGAGATTTTTACCTTGTCTTGGTTTTTAGCTGTTTGATTATGATTTGTCTGTGACTAGATTTGGGAGGAAAGTTCTCTGAATTTCTTGAATCTATAAGTTAGTTTTTCACTAAATTTGTGGAGATTCAGCCACTCTTTCTGCACCAGATTTTCATTCCTGTCTTGGTACTTTGATGACACAAATGTTCAACTTCCGAAGGTTTTGCTCAGATCCTTAAATTCCTTTTAATGTTTTTTAACCTATTTTTTCTCTGTAATGTTCGATTTAAATTACTTCTACTGATCTCTCTTCCGGTTTCCTTCCTGCTTATTCTCCCATCACCATCACAACCTTTAACCCATTTGCCATTTTTTATATTAACTGTTATATTTTATCTCCAAAACTTCCATTTCATTTTTCTATATACATTTTGTTTCTTTGCTGAGAATTCATACTTCTTGGACCATGGTTAAAATAGCTACTTTTGTCTGACTGTGCCAGGAGTTTTGTCATCTCACAGGGTGATACATGTTGCTTGTCTTTTTCCAATATGATGTTTTCCTGGAGATTTGTATACTAAATTAACTTGGATTGGATTCCCGGACATTTTGAAGACAGTAGTTTGCACTTATCCATGGGAGATACATGGTAAGACTCCGAGCGGGTGCCTGAATTTGATGATAGTACTAAGCTATACATATACTGTGTTTTTCTATATACGCATACCTATAACAAAGTTTAACTTGTAAATTAGGCACAGTAAGAAATTAGCAGTAAAAACTAATAATAAAACAGGAAAAGTATAACAATAAAATCATAATTAAAGTTATTAATACTGGATATCCTCTTTCTCTCGGTCTCTGTTGCTGTTTCTCTGTCTCTGTCTCTGTCTCTGTCTCTCTCTCACACACACACACACACACACACACACAGTAGCCATCTCAATTATCAGAGCACAGAGTTTTGTAAAAGTACAAATGCTTTATTTTAGCTAATAATGTCCCCAAAGAGCAAGAATAGTGACGCTGGCAGTTCAAGCCTGCTGAAGAGAAGCTATGAAGTGCTCCCTTCAAGTGAAAAGGTGAAAATTCTTAAAAAGAAAAACATTGTGTTCTAAGGTTGCTAAGATCTGTGGTGAGAACAGATCTCCTAACTTTGAAATTGTGACTAAGGTAAAAGAAATTTCTGCTAGTTTTCCTAGCTGGTTCATGGTGGGCAACTGAAACTGGAAGATAGAACCTTCAATATACAGGGCTACTGTATTCTAGAATGAAAATCTGGATCTTATTTAATTCTAAGGTTAATTTTTCTTCTGTTCACTTGGTTTATTAGGCAACCAACATAGTTCAGGTCAGGCTTGCAATTCTGACCCATCTTGGAATGTGGTCCCAATAATGAGTCAGTGTCCTTTTTTTTTTTTTAATTAAGTATTGGTACAGTTTAGATATACATAACAACCATATTCATCATAGGGAATCTGCATCTAAGTTTTTTTTTGTATTTTTGAGACAGGGCCTTCCTGTGCAGTTCAGGCTGGCCTTGAGCTCACTTTGTAGCACAGGCTGGTCCCAAACTCCCAGTGATCCTCCTGCCTCAGCCTCCTGAGTGCTGTGATACAGGCGTGCGCCACCACACCCAGCGGAAATCTGTATCTGTATATCTCTTGATTCTTCCTTTTTTCCCAGTCACCTCCTCTCCTTCAGCCCCTCCTTATTTAAAAGATTTGTTTCTATTTTATCCTTCTTTAATCATTTTTTTCTTTTCCCTTCCTTCCTTCCTCCACCCTGCTGCCTGGTTCCTTTTTCCTTTTGAACAATTTCTTCCTATTTTCCTAGCTTTTGTCATGGTCTTTGGATGTTTCAAGACTGTGCACCATTTGGTGGCACTTTTGAGAGCTCAGTGGTAGTCAGTCATACAGTTCTGCTAATGCTCCTGGTGTTACTAAAGTTAGATCTACCCATGCACAGCTCAGAAATGAGCTAGAAATTTATATGTTATGTTATGGGGTTATCCTCTTGAGCTTCTCTTCTTCACAGTCTTCCTGGCAGTTCCAGGCTCTCTGGGTGCCCCTTAATGCCCTGTCACCAGAAAGCTCGGCTTTGGGCTGGGGGTGTGGAGTGCTTTCCCTGCTGTGCACAAATCCCAACACAAAGGAACAAGGGAGGAAGGAGGGAAGGTAACTGCTCTAGTTTCCCCACACTGCCTTGCCCTTGCTATGATTTCATCTACGTCAGAACTCAAGTAGTGGTAGAATGCGAAGAGAAAAGTGAGCATTGAAGATTTGCTTCAAGCCCTGGGACCACAGCTTGGGATGTGAGAGAGGGTTGCAGGTGTGCATCCGGAACCTGCTGTCCTGATCTTGCCACTGCAAAATTGCAATCTCTTCATTGAGTTTTTTAACTGTTACTTCTGAAAAAACAATTATGTTGAGATATAATTTATATACCATAAAGGAGAAGTTCAAATACATCCCCAAATTAACTATTCCATTGTTTCAAAAATATTTTAATATATATGCTGATTTGTTTCAGTTATATTACCGGTTTATCTTAGTTTGTTGAAAAGGAAGTTTTGTGTTTATCTGTTTCTTGTTTGTAAGAATCTTTTTGGCTGGGTTGGAATCTGAGTAAAGACTTTGAAAATAATGATACATAGTGTATTAACTATTATTATTCACTTACTATCTTGTTATGAAATTTTGTTATAATTTTTCACAAAATAATTTATATACAATAAAATTTAGTAACTTAGGATGTGAAATCCACTGGCTTTTAATATATTCACAGATCTGAGCAACTGTCCACACAACTGAGTTTTACAACACTTCATCACCTACAAAAAGAAATCCCCATACTCATAGGAAGTAATTCCTCATCCTTCCCCTCCTCCTAGTCTTAGGCAACTGCAAATCTATTTTTTGTCTTTACAGATATACCTATTCTGGGCACTGTACAAAAAGAATCATATGATACACTTTGTGTTTGGCTTCCTTCATTTGGAAAACGTTCTTGAAGTTTGTTCATGGTATAGCAGGTATCAGTACTTCGCTCGTTTTTATGGGCAGGGAATGCTCAACTGTATGGAGATATTACACTGTATGTATCTACTCATTAGTTAACGGACATCTATATATTTCTACTTTTCAGCTAATATGAATAATGCTGCAGTAAAACTTGTGTATGTTTTGATTTCTCTTTGACATAGTCCTGAGAATATAATTGGTAGGTAGTATGGAAACTTAAATTTTTGAGGTTTTGCCAAACTGTTTTTCATAGTATCTGTATCTGTATCATTTTACATTTCCACCAACAATGTATATGGCTCTGATTTCTCCACAACTTTGTTTTTTTCATTATAGCTACATTAGTGGGTATAAAGTGGTATCTCATTGTGGTTTTGATTTGCAGTTCTATAATGATTTTCAGCACTTTTTCATATGATAATTGATCTTACATATTATATTTTATATATATATATATATATATATTCTTTGGAGAAATGTCTATTTGAATCCTTTGTCTTTTTATTATTTTTATTAATGATTTATAAGGATTGTTTGTATATTCTGGGTCTAACCCTTTATTAGATATATGATTTTCAAATATTTTCTTCAATTCTGTAGGTTAGCCTTTCATACTCTTTATGGTCTCCTTTGAATCACAAACAATGATAAATTTGATGAGATCAGTTTATCTATTCTTTTGTTTCTTGGGCTTTTGGTATTATACCTAAAAAACTGTTGACCAAACCAAGATTACAAAGCTTTACTCCTATGTTTTCTTCTCATAGTTTCTTTTTAGTATTAGGGACCTGCCTTTAGAAAGTCTGTATCCATTTTGTGTTACTTTTGGAACACAATATATAGTAGTGATGTAGTTTTAGTCTTTGTGTATGTGTGTATGTACACTGTTTCCCAGGAACTCTTTTATTAAAAAAAACAAAAACAAAAACAAAACTGTTCTTTCCCTAGAAAATTATCTAGGCAACCTTATAAAAAATAAGCCGGTCACAAATGTAATGACTTATGCAAATAACACACTCTAAATTATTATAGTGCTTTTAGTGTTTTTCAAGATTTTTATAGTTTTCAGTCTCCTGAATATCCATATGAATTTTGGGATCAGCTTGTCCATTTCTGTTACAACAACAACAAAGAAACAGAGTTCATTTCAACTGGGATTTTGAAAGGGATTGCCTTGAATCTATACATGAATTTATGGGGTTGCAATCATTAAATCTTCTGCTCAAAGAATATGGGATGTCCCTTGTTGTGGTTTAGATCTAAATGTTCCCGAATCTCGTGTTTGGAAAGTGATTAGATCATGGAGAGGCTGTACTTAGTCCGTAGATCAGCCATTGATCAGTTCAATAGCTAGATGAATTGAGGCCGAGCTGGAGGTGGGGCCCTGGGGACACAACCCGGGAGAGTGTTTGCGTTCTCAGCATTCCTCTTTCTGTTCTGTAAATTGCGAAACTCTTGCTCTGTCATGCAGTTTCTGCCTTGGACCTAGCCAACCATGGACTGAAAATATAAGCCAAAATAGGCCTCCTTTAAATTTCTGGTGTCTGAAAGTGACCAAGACATATTCTGATACCAGAAAGGTAGGCTCATTGGTGTCATGTACCTGACCATGTCGTTTAGAAGCCTTTGAAACTGGTTTGTGCAAAAAATTTGGAAAGTTTTGGAGATGCTGTCTAGAGAAGCCCTAGAATGCTGTAAACTGAGCTTGATAAGAAATTTGCGTTGGACCTTAGAGACTGAGATGCTGACAGAAATGCAGATAGTAAAGGCCAGACTCAGTAGATTTCAGTTTGAAACAAGGACTTCATTGGTAGTTGGACTAGAAGCCATGTGTGTTACACCCTAGCAAAAATTTTGTCTTCATTTTGCCTATATCCTGAGACTTTGTAGGAGACTAAGATTAAGTGCAGTGGACTAATTGATCTGGTAAGTGAAACTTCACACCAGCCCAATGTTCAGGCTGTGGCATGAGTACTGCTGCCTACTTTTAGCCAAATCCACGGTGAAAACTAGAAACAAAAGGTAGATGCAAAAGGTTTGCAATTGCATCCAAAAGGAAGTGCCTGCAAAAATGAGACCAAGGAGAGCATTGTTGCCAAAAGCATTAGCATTAAAAAGAAGCCCAGTACTTTGCCTCAGAACAAGAAGAAATATACCTTGAGGGCATTTCCAGAATTAGCAAAACCTGTACAGGTTCAAGTGTGCAAAACTGTAAAACTTTCATTTGAGAAAAAGACCTCCAGGACTGTAGAGGGAAATGTTTCACCGAGCTCAGCCATCCAGTTGCCAGCAGCTTTCAGAGGCCACTACATCCATGATCCAAGAAGGCCTGGCTAGTGTTTGAGCTGCTAGCAGACCTTGGCGTCATCCGGGTAGTGCTGGTTTTTCAACCATGACAAATGCAAGAGTTGTGTGGTAAGGAAGACGTCCATCCATATCTCAAAAGAAGGCCTGGAAGGGCAAATGGTGTGCCCCAGGAAGGACAGTGTGTGAAGCATGAAAGGGAAGCCAGAAGTACATTGGAGACTATGGGAACTTTGAGACAGTAAAATGTGGATATCTGCTGTGGGAGGCTGCAGGGTAGAACCACCCGATGAGAGAGGCCACAAGGGCCACAACCAGTAATGCCATAGGGCCAGGGCTGTTCAAGTCTTTTGGAGCTCACATCCGGCCACAACTTGCTCTAAATGCCAGATATAAACCACACTGTCTTTCCTGCTTAGTTTTAGTCATCTGTTTGTTTCATTCTACTGCCCTAGTTCTCTCTTATGGAAGGGAAATGTATATCCTGTGTTGCTGTATGTCTGAAGTACTTTAACTTCCTTTTTTATTTTTATAATCACACACAGCTAAGAATTTGCCGTGGACATTACAGCAATGCTGGAAATATTAAGCAACTCCTAGGTCTGCATTTTCCATGGTAAGGTGGATGTGAGTCTTTGCAGGGGGCAGGGGAGAAATGTTATGGTTTTGATCCCAGATGTCCTCCAGATGTCTTAATCGTGTGGAGGGTACATCGATCAAGGGAGCACTGTAACTGACTTTTTAAGTGGTAGGGCCTATTTGGAGGTAATCATTGGCGACATGACCTGGAACGGTACATTCTTGTCCTTGGTGCCTCCTTTCTCTATTTCCTGGCTGTCATGATGTCCCTCTGCCCTGCTGTTTCTGCCTTGAAACTGGCTGACTATGGACCAAAATAAGCCCCTCTCCCTTTACATTGGTAGGGTCAAGTCTTGGGCTCCAGTGATAGGGAAGTGGTCAGGGCATCCTTTCCCTGCAACTCTGAAAGCTGCAAAACAGTGGGATAATGACTGAGACGTGTCCAGTGCAAACACACACTAACCTACAATTCTACTCCCAATACAGATATATTCATGAAATGAAAGAAGAATGAGTAACCAGGTGATGAGAGAGAGAATGAGAGAAAATCATCAAGGAGTTCTGACAGAAAAGAGAACAGAAAAAAGAGTGGTAGCTCGAGATAGAGATGAATCCTATTTTTAGGATGACCAATTTGAAAGTATAATGAGGTAGAAATGGGGATACTGATGATGCGGTGGAGGCTGGGGCTAATTGGAGAGATGGTAACCCTAGGTAAACTTTGCAGCGGGTGACGGGAGCTTTCAAAGGGGCAACGTGAGAGAAGGGCAAAGGATGACGCCACAGAAGCCGAAGAGGTTGTGAGGGGATGAGAAGGAGCTTCTCCTCAGGGTACTGTATGCAGCAGGCAGAAAATTCACACCCGAAACAAAGCGGAGAGGATGTTGGAGAGAAAGGAATATAGAGGTACAAGCGGGACAGTGGGGTTTCTAAGGCAGTGAAACGGTTCAGCAGCCTTTAGTGCCTATTTGAGCTATTTGGTATACATTTCAAAAAGAGTCAGCAGAGTTTTAGGATTTTCTCCAGCAACGTGTAGATGCCTCGGTTCAAGTGGGCATGAGTGGAGGGGAGGGAAGATGAAGCAAGCCGTTGGTATTATGTGTAAAAGCGTAACTTGCACTGAACTATGGTCTTTTGGGCTGAGCAGTTGGAAAAGCAAGGACTTAGGGAGGAGCACGAAATATAACAAGCCACAGGATCAACAAATCGGAGATCCTGAGAAGTGCTAGTTCATGGGGATCTGTGGCTACTGGGTTTTTGCAGGAGTGAGGATTTCTCTTTAGGATAAACTGCTTGTATCACAGCCTTTTACTGCTGAGACAAAACACCTGACAAACACAAATTAAAGGAAGGATTGTTTGCTTTGGCTCATGTTCTCAGTACATCGGTTGCTGGCTCCAACACAGGAAGGGCATGGCAGAGGAAAACTGCATAACCCATGACCCCCGGGAAGGAGAGGGTCACGGAAAGATCCAAAGCAAGAGATAGTTCCCCAAAGCAGGCTTCAGGGACACACCTCCTCCCGCGGAACCCTAACATTTCACCTGTGAATTCTTCCACTTGCCAGTCCGCTGACTAGCACAGCACCCTTATGATCAAGAGCCTTATTTCTGAACACAGGAGCTTATGTGTGGGCATTTTGGATCCAAGTCATAACACGATTTAATAGAACTACTTAGCTCTGACTACACTCCATCATCACCTGGGTACCTTTCTAAAATGCCTGAGTGGACCACAGCACCATTGATTTTGTGTGTTTCTAAATGAGGTCTTTTTTGCTAAGGATGCGCGGATGATGTTAATATGCAGACTGAGAGGGCAGCTGCTATGACAGACCATGGAGGTGGCCATGGCCTCTCCACCTCAGAGTTGGACAGACAGAGGTGCCACCTCGCACTACTCGTGATAGCACCGCGGTGATAGGTCCTGGCTGGAGGGTTGCAGAAGTTGAAAGTGTTCTAAGATTGAAGACCTGTTGGGGAAGGACTAGACCACTGGAGATTTGATCACTGGAAGTTTAAGTTAATTAGGAGCGGTAACTCTTGACCGTAGGAAGGAGTGGCTCTAAAAAAATCTCAGTCAGCATCCCAGGCCAGTCACATAAAATCACTGGGGATGAAATGGGCTGAGTCAGGACTCTACAGTTCCCACTTTTGGAGGTGAAGAATATTAGATAGGGCCATATTTGATCGCAGATTTGGTGATTCCTGTTGGGGTCGTGCTGACGTTGAGGGAGCTGTACTTCATCCTGGTGGAGATGTCAGAAGGCAACTCGCCCTAGGTCTCGTGCTCAGGAAAAGAGTCATGGACTGATGTATTGTGGATGTCTGTAGGTTTCCAGGGTTTATTTTGTGAGGTTCCAGTGAAACCTGTCATCTGCATGAACAGCCACATGTCAGCAATCTTCTTTGAGTAGCGTTTAGATAACCAGGATGAAAACCAGACAGTTCTGATGCTGATTTGAGCTGCTCATAAAATACGGTCATCAGAGCATCATGGAACAAAGAGTTCTGCAGAGTTGGGTCCGGCATGCCAACTCCACGAAGTCAGGCACCCAGGCTGGTGAAGGGCCTGTGCCCTCCAAAAGTTGGCGAAGAGTCAGAATAGCCTGATAGCCTGACGTGTGCAGCGGCACTGTCCTGAGCGGGGTTGGCAGGAGGATCTGTTGTTTCCTATTTTGTTTGGTTCTGTATTTGCTTTTATTCCTAAGACAAACATGTTGTATTTTCTCTTACTAAATGATACTCTTTCAATTCCATATTTCTAGATATATTTGGCAGAAGCTGCTATTTTGAAGCAGTTTTTGAAAATTACTTGCCCACATGAAGTTTTTAGTCCCTTGGTCCATTTTCATAATTTATCAATGCTAAACATAAATGAAAACATGTACACTTTTAATCATATAAAATAAAATGCAAGACATTGGCTTCTGTGCATTCCATTAAAATGTATCATTGGCACTGTATGTTATTGCAGTGGTTCCGGATGAAAATCTGGCCATTTCTTTGACGTCATGCTTGCTTTGCCCATCTACGGAAGATGTAAGGATCTTCAATAGATCTGCCTGGGCTATGCAAGGTGCACCACATACTCAAATTTATTTTTTATGGTATATTTCTTTATATCTTAAAGACTCAAACCACTCTACAGATTTGTTTTAAAGAGCTTCTTTATTAAATTCTAATTTATCAGAGACAATAGTTTGGCCAGGGTATGATGATATTCCAGTGCTTTTAGAAAATGAGTGGGAGTTCCGGGGAAGATGGCGACCAGGTGAGCAGCAAGGGAGCGAACCTCCTTAATAAACACCACCAGCTCGAGACAGACTTGGCGAGCGTGAATGCCGGGACCTCGGCTGGGAAGTTTAAACTGGGCGTATTTCTCTGAGATGCCGGGGGAGATGTGGTAGGGCGGACCAGGCTGCCGGGGCGAGACGTGGGAAAGCC